>VWPU01004375.1:0-11122 GCA_013398955.1 Callaeas wilsoni | reverse complement strand
TGTCCCTTTGGAGGGTCAGGAGCTTTCCCTACTCCAAGAGTCTGGGACTTTGTCCCTTTGGAGGGTCAGGAGTTTTCCCTACTCCAAGAGTAAGGCGCTTTGTCCCTTTGGAGGGTCAGGAGTTTTCCCTACTCCAAGAGTAAGGCGCTTTGTCCCTTTGGAGGGTCAGGGGCTTTGTCCCTTTGGAGGGTCAGGAGTTTTTGCCCTGGCAGAGAGTAACGCGCTTTCCCTACTCCAAGACTCAGTCGCCGGGCTCTGCTGCGGACCTGGCGTGGGGAACTCGCCGGGGATCTCAGCGAGGTGGTGGGACTTGCTGGGCTTTTCTCGGGGCTCTGGTTCTTTCACGGGACTCCGGGGGGCAGAATCCCCCGCATCCCAGGAAAAGCAGGGACCGGCCCCTGTGTCTCCCTGCCCTCCCTCTCCCTGCCCCGCTGCGGAATCCCCTCCCCGGCGCTCACCGAGCTGCGTTGGGCGCACGTCGGTGTTTCCTGCTTCTCGGCATCGCGCTCGCCTGCTGCTGTCGCGACTGAACGGCGACTGAGTGCGGCCGTAGCCGCGGGGCGCGAGTCGGGCCTTCCAGCGCGAGGCGCGGGCGGTGCCGCGGGGCTCGCCCGCTCCTCGCTCCTGGAGCCCCGGGAACGGCCGCGCTCCCCGTTACGCGCTCCCCGTTAGGTGCTCCCCGCTCGCCGCTCCCGGAGCCCCGGGACCGGCCGCGCTCCCCGTTACGCGCTCCCCGTTAGGTGCTCCCCGCTCGCCGCTCCCGGAGCCCCGGGACCGGCCGCGCTCCCCGTTACGCGCTCCCCGTTAGGTGCTCCCCGCTCGCCGCTCCCGGAGCCCCGGGACCGGCCGCGCTCCCCGTTACGCGCTCCCCGTTAGGTGCTCCCCGCTCGCCGCTCCCGGAGCCCCGGGACCGGCCGCGCTCCCCGTTACGCGCTCCCCGTTAGGTGCTCCCCGCTCGCCGCTCCCGGAGCCCCGGGCACGGCCGCGCTCCCCGCTAGGCGCTCCCCGTTAGACGCTACCCGCTCCTCGCTCCCGGAGCCCCGGGAACGGCCGCGCTCCCCGTTAGGCGCTCCCCGCTCCTCGCTCCTGGAGCCCCGGTCACGGCCACGCTCCCCGTTGGCTGATTGCTGCTCCGCGCTCCCGGAGCCCCGGGAGCGGCCGCGCTCCCCGTTAGGCGTTCCCCGAGGCTCACCCGCTCCTCGCTCCCGGAGCCCCGGGAACGGCCGCGCCCCCCGGTAGGCGCTCCCCGTTAGGTGCTCCCCGCTCGCCGCTCCCGGAGCCCCGGGACCGGCCGCGCTCCCCGTTAGGCGCTCCTCGCTCCCCGTTAAGGGGTCCCCGCTCTGGCCCCGCGGGTAAATGTTGTTGCACATCACGCAGAAGTCACGGGGAAGGAACTTTTGGATGCTGGGGAACAACTCAAGGAGCCCAACCCAGCCCAGGGTCCCTGTGGCTTCCTAAAATAACAAAGTGCCCATAACATGTAACACTTTCCTGATAAAGTGGTAACTCCTGGCTAATAAATACGTGCAGCAGCTTGAGCCAGGCGTACACGTAAAGGCGGAGTTATCCCTGGAGCATCCAGCTCTGGAATAAAGCAATGCCTGCTCCTTAATACTGCATTGGTGTTTAGGAGTTTTATTCCCGAATTTCGGTGACAAAAGGGTTTTTTAATGCTTTTCCTGTTGTTTTCCAGCTGCTTGCTCCAGGCCGGCTCCAGCATTTTCCTCAGGAGTGAAAAGGATTTTTAAAGGGAGGAAAGAAGGAAAGCAGGGAGGAAAACGGGCAGATTAAAGCGCTTTGGGGCAGTTTTCCCAGCACGAGGTCCCGCGGGGAATCTAAGAGGTGATGGGGTCTGGGTTAATTAAAACTACCTTCCTTGTTATTTTAGGAGTTTATTTTCCAGGCTTCAGGCCTCAAGGAAGGAGCCTGAGGCTGGACGAAGAGCCCAGCAGAGGGCACGGCAGCCCCACGCAGGACTTGCAGAACCTCCTGGCAATCCCTTCCTCATCCTCCCCGGACGGTGGAAGGAGAGGGATTTTAAGGCTGTCGAATGATTTTTAATGCCTGTGATTGTATTTTCGTGAGCTGGGGACGTGTCTGACTGTGTCCGTGGGGTGGCAGTGATCACTGCACGTCCAAGTCCCTGTAACCTGTGCAGCTGGAAGAGTTTATCCCAAACACGGGATAACTAACATGGAATTACATGAGCTGGTTCTGTTTTCCATGGCGTTGATATGCAGACTATCACGATCTCTGAAACATCAATAACCAAATACATTAACAAAATACAGTTTAATTAAAATAATGCCAGCAGACTGAGCAAACTTTCTTCTTGTATTGCTTTCCATGCAGCAAAAGTTTTCCTTTTTTTTTTTTCCCCCGAAAAACATAATGAGTGTCTGTGTTGTAATTCCTGCCATGTCTTCCCAGTTTGACGTCGGCTGCATTTCCCAATCCCTGTATTTTTGCAGCTGCTGGTTCCCTCCATGACTTCATCCTCACTCTGCCCCTGAGCATCTTGCTCAGAGCACTGACGTGTTCTGACTCAAAGTGACGATATTTGATGCGCGTAAACCAAAATCCAAATAGACCTGGATCACATCTGTCCCATCTCCGACTCCAGAGGGAGAGCAGAGAATTTCCATAAATAATTATTAATTATGGCTCGTTATTTATGCATTGCTCAAAGTGTCTCTACCTTTAGTGCAGCTTCCATGTGATAGCAGTGGGGTTCCAGTACCTGGTGTTGCAAATTATTGGGATAACGAAGTAATTCCACTGAGCAGTCAATTTGGGAAATGATGGGGGATTTTAGGCACACATGTGATTTTTGTAATATAAAGCCAAATAGGCTTAATCTGTCATTTAAATCCCTTTGTTTTACATGAGTGCAGGATGCCAGGTGGGTCAGCTGTGCCTGCAGGGCAGGTGGCTAACCTGCATGGAGGGAAGGGGAAGGGAGAGGGAAAGGAAGGGAAGGAAAAGAAGGGAAGGGGAAGAAAAGCAAAGGAAGGGATGATGGGAAGCCATGCGATGGGAAGGTAAAGGAAAAGAAGAGGAGGAAAAGGAAGTGATGGGAAGGCAAGGCAAGGGGTGGGAAGTGAGGCATGGTGAGGGAAAACATGGGAAAGGGGAGGGACAGAAAGGCACGGCAAGGTAAGAAAATGGAAAACAAGGGAAAGAAAGGCAGGGGGTGGGGAGGAATGGGAAGACAAAGTAAAGGAAGGCAAGGCAGGAGGCAGAGGGCACCTGAAGAAGCCTGGGCAGGTCTCCGAACCCCATTCTGAGGACAGGATGGGAAGTTCCACCTACCCTAGTATTTCCCCACCTCCCACTCCCAGGCCCTCCCAGCCAGGAGATGAGCCCCTGGTGGGCAGAAGATGCCCAGGATGAGCAGCCTGATGCTGGAGGTCTCCAGGAAGAGCCCAAAGGCATCTCCACTCTGAACTTGGGAGCCCTTGGGAATTCTCCTGGTGTGAAGACAGAGTCCTCCAGCCTGCTCAGTGTCTGAGGTGGGTGACAGCATTGGCCCTTCTCACACCAGGTCTCCTGAACCTCATGCTCCAGGGAGTTTATTCGTGACCCTCTTCAGTGTGAGCAAGGGATTATGCTTGACCACTTCCTTCCAGATCCACCACTCTTTATCCTGTTTCACCAGCAGCTGCTGGATCCCTGGACCCTCTGGTCCCTGGGCGGTGTGTGGTGATCATCTCCCTTGGGATGGCTTCTCCAGTGACTTCAGATGGGAGTTGCCAAGCTAGAAGCCTCAGAGCACTTGGAAAAGCACCGAAAAGGGAAGGTGCTGGCTTCTGGGAAAGGGCTGCACACTCAAAACAACCCTGGCAGTGTTCAGAGAATGCTGAAGCCATCCCCATTAAAGTCAATATTTACTAGGACAAAACCAACTCCTGAAGGCTGCATCCATGTCCCAGCCATGAGCTGGCCGTTGGAAGGTCCTGGATTTCTGCTGCACTGGCTGGTGATGAGTAGGGGAAGGGGAGGAGGAGCACAAGGAACTGTTTGCAGGAATGATATGATGTACTGAGACACAAACCCTCAATCACACAAGCCATGATCCCAGGGAAATCTGTATCCCATGGAGCATCCCCACAGCCATGGGGAACTCTGGGAAAGCTTGGGCTGCAGGAGGGAGGCTGGGGTGAGATTAGGAGGGAGGCAGCTCCGCTCGTGCCTGAGCATGGCCTGCACTTTAGGATAAGGAACAGATTGCCTGGGAACTTGTGGCTGCCCCATTCCCAGAAGTGTCCAAGGCCAGGTTGGACAGGGCTTGGAGCAGCCTGGGCTAGTGGCAGGTATCCCTGCCCATGGCAGGGGGTGGGCTTTAAGGTCCCTTCCAATTCCAACCATTCTATGAGTCCGTGATCTCAAGCACAGGCTTCTCTTTAACTCTCACTTTCACCAGGTGATTTATTTCCTTATGCCTCCACTGCTCTTCCAGAAACCATCCATGAGTGCAAGCCAGAGCATCCTGCCGGGATAAGCCACCAGCAGCTGGATTCAGAGCAGAAGTGGACAAACCATATGTAACAGGTGAGGTCCAGTTCCACTCTCTGTGGCGTGGTTTGCAGAAAGATGGGACAGGAGCCTTTATACAGCCCCCGACCCTTTCTGAGGGAGGATATTTCCAGCTCACAAAAATTTCTGAGCCCTCCGGCTTTCTCACCCTGCAGGGACAGGACGCCATCCCCCAGAAGAGGCTGCCCACAGCCCCATCCAGCCCGGCCTTGGACACTTCCAGGGACAGCAGTTCCCTCCTGCATTTCTCATGGTCCCTGTAAAATCCGTAAACCAAAATGTCGCTGTCATACAGCAAAGTTGTGGCTTCTTCTGGGCTGGGACGTGGGACCGGAGAGGATGGGAGTGTTCCCACTCTCTCCAGCAGTTTCAGGGTGGGATGGGAGCTCAGGTACCAACACAGCACGATGAGGACCACTCCAAGCCCGGGGGTCTCAGTGGCTGCAGCTGGAGCAGAGGCTCCCTCTGCTCCCAAGAGCTCGGATTCAGCACTCCGCTGATTCAGAGCGACCCTGCCTGACTCGCCCAGGAGCGGGGTTGAGCCTTTCCAAAGGAAAACTCGCATTAAACTCTGCCACAAGGCTCTGGCGACCATATGGAGCTGGGAGAGGGGTGGGGGCCAGCCCTGACCTTTATTGTAGGGAGGGCAGTGCCGCTGACCCTCTCCCTGCCCCCCGGGGTGGCTGTTCCCAGGCCGCTCAGGTTGTTCCGCAGGGCTCGCTGCTAAGTAAGACAATTAAATCCTTGAGCCCAGGTTTTAGTGTTTCCATGTGCAGCCAAGTATCTTAATCTGGGCTGTTTGGGGAATTTTTATCCCGTGGATCCCTTGGTATGCCTGGAATGTTTGCTTTTCCTACTGTGTGCGTGTGTTTGAGGCACTCCTGTAAAAACAAGAGCTTCCTGCCTGCCTTGTAAATCTTTCCTTGATTGGCAGAGTGGCCTTTGGTGATTAATCAAGGGGCACGACGGAGCTGACACCCTCCAGGAGCTCGCTCCTTGCAAATCCCCGGCACGGGGGTGGGAGACCTGGGAGGGGACCCCAGGAGCTGGCTGCTCTCCAGAGCCGTGTGGTGACATCGGTTTTCGGTAAGAGCCTGGGAGAGGAAGGACTAAGGAAATTCCAGAGAGCTAAGGAAATGCTCCAGAGGGCTGGGACTTCGGAGGCATTTTCTATTGTATCATCGGGCTAAAACACGCGGCTCCGCTTGGAGGGATTCGCTCGGTGGCCAACCAAAGCTTCCTACCTTGTCTGGGCTGGGAAGGAGGAATTGTATTCCAACCAAACCTTCTCACCTTGGCTGTGCTGGGAAGGAGGATTTGTATGCCAACCAAACCTTCTCACCTTGGCTGTGCTGGGAAGGAGGATTTGTATGCCAACCAAACCTTCTCACCTTGGCTGTGCTGGGAAGGAGGATTTGTATGCCAACCAAACCTTCTCACCTTGGCTGCGCTGGGAAGGAGGAATTGTTATTCCAACCAAAGCTTCCTACCTTGGCTGGGCTGGGAAGGAGGCATTGTACTCCAACCAAACCTACTCACCTTGGCTGGGCGGGGAAGGAGGAATTGGATTCCAACCAAACCTTCGCACCTTGGCGGTGCTGGGAAGGAGGATTTGTATGCCAACCAAACCTTCTCCCCTTGGCTGGGCTGGGAAGGGGGAGGTTTACCCCATGCATGGATAAAGGTTTCTCCAGGAGATGGACACAGGATAGGGAAGACTGCTGAGAAGAACCACCTTGTTGGTGCTCCTGGGTTTCTTCATGTTGCCATTGGAGGCTTCCAGGTGTCACAGGCTCTGCCTGGATGTGGCACAGGGGTTCCAAGTTAGCTCTCACCCCCAGAACAGCAAAACCAGCTCCAGCATCTTGGCCAAAGGGCTCTAATTTGTCCCAGCTAACGCAGCTATTGCTGTTCCAACCCCGAGCTTGCCTGGAGCTGGCTGTGGGATCCTGAACTGGTGTTGTGTTGTGCACGGCACAGGTGGACCTGTCCCCATGATCCCAGAAGGGTCTCAGTTTGGGGAAAAGGCTGGCAGAGCTGCAGGCTGCCAGCCCCAGGGCCAGCCCCAAACTCATTGCTGTAAGTAAGGAGACCTTTGGCATGGGAGCCTGGTGGAAACTTGCCATGGGAGAGTTCAGTACTCAGCATTTCAGAGGAAATTGTGAGATTTAGCAGGAAGTTTTTTACAATGAGGGTGTTAAAACACTGCCACAGGTTGCCAAGAGAAGCTGCGACTGCCCCATCCCTGGAAGTGTTCCAGGCCAGGCTGGATGGGGCTTGGAGCAACCTGGGATATCGGAAGGTGTCCCTGCCCATGGCAGAGAATTGGATGGGGTGACCCTTAGAGATCCCTTCCAACCCAAACCATTCTGTGATTTTCAAGTTCTGGTCTTCCCACTTTTTAGCTTGGCTTTTGCCTGCTGCTAGGGGCAGGATCTGTGCTGTGTGCCAGGGCAGGGCCAGGGCCAGGCAGAGGAGCTCCAGGAACAGACCACTGTAAGCAGGCAGCCAAGGAGGGTCTGTGTGTCTGTCCCAGCTGAGCTGTGGGAGGAGGGACAGGTAGGAAGGAGCAGAGGAGCACTCGGGACATGCAGAGCACTCGGGACACGCAGGAGCACTCAGGACACACAGAGCACTCAGGACACACAGAGCACTCGGGACACACAGAGCACTCGGGACACACAGGAGCACTCAGGACACACAGGAGCACTCAGGACATACATGCTGGCTGCTCCCTGGACCATAGAAAGATGGTCTTTCAGGTCTTTAAGCTTGCAACCCAAGCTATTCTGGGATTCTGTGAAAGAGCATTTCAGCCACTCATGGCAGTGATGTGGGCAGAGCCCTGCAGCCTCTCCCTGCTCCTGGACAAACTGCTCCCGAGGCCCTGCCTGTTTATCCTGCTGGATATGAGAGGTGCTGATGATGGGTCCCCCTGGAGCCCATCTCTCCACACCTGTGGCTTCATCCCTGCTCCATCTTTCCCAGGCAGTGTTTGGTTTGGAGGTGCTGCTCCACCCTTCACTATTACACCAGTCTGTGCTCCCTCCATGCACCTGCTGGAGGATGCTCTTCGCTGTCCCCTCTCCACACCTGCTCCGAGGCCACTCCAGCCTCTCCCAACCATCATCAACAGCAGAAGCTCAAAAACTCATGGCAAGAGGGTCAGTGGGTGTTTTCCAGGCATTTTGTGTCCCCAGGCAACGAGCCCTGTGGCCATCCAGCCGTGTTAGCTGTGACCATCCTGGTGACATCCTCACTGCCACAGTGCCAGGGGATGTTCGGTGCCATCAAGGTCACCTCCATGTCTGGCACGTTGTTCCCTTGTGTTCTCACCACCACAGCTCCCAGCACGGCTCCGGTGTTTGGATGCAGCTGGCGATGATCCCAGAGGTGCCACAGAGCTGCTCTGTCCCACTCTGTCCCCATCCTGTCCCACTCTGCGTGGCCTCCCAGCCACTTCTAATTCTCTACCACAGAGTGGCTGGAAGGCCCCAGCACTGGTACGAGCCCAAGCGAGCAGGCAGCAGGCAGGTAAAGCAGCAAGACAGTGGCAATTCCTGCTGCCTTTGGGATCCTGGGATGAGGAACAACCCCTGCCCAGTGCTATCCTTCCCCTTTCCTATTTCACTCAGCCCATCCCTGCAGTGGGGACAACCTGCCTTTAAAGTGTCATCACTGGGCACTGGAGTGAACAGCCCTTTTCTCTCTCCTCAACCTCACCTCGGCCAGGGCTGCTCTTCCAGCGTGGATAGCTCTCACTTATTCTGTGTTTGGGAACATGAGGCCAAGCTGATTTTGCCCTGGCTGCATCCCTGTCAGGTTTTCCTCATAGCCAGGAAGATGTGAAATTCCTTAGGGATCCACATGTGTGTGCTTATATTCATCCCCATGGAGTGACAGCGACCGGAGTGTCGGGTGTCCCCCTGCCCCTCTGGGTTCTGCCCCTTCCTTTTGCAAGTGGTGGCTCCAAATTCGGGTGCAGATCCCCCACATGGCCCTGAGGAGGGGGCACGGACCCATCCATCCACCTGGATGTGCTCCAGAGTCAAGTGGTCAACCGTGGTCAGTGAGGAGGTGCTGCTGGTGGCCACCCGCCTGTGACACTTGTCCGGTGTCTCTGTGTCACCCCACATTCCCACCGAGCTCCGGGGTAGGGGATGGAGCCTCCCCTCTCCAAGAGCCATGGGGGGTTCCCCGCCAGGTGGGCAGGAAATCACACCCAGCACTTTGAATTTCTCAGGAAAAAGAGAAAATTCCTCAAAGGTGGCAAAACAACAGTGAGGGGCTTTGCTATGGAAATGTGGAGCTGTGTCCCCTGGGGCTCGTGGCTCCTCAGATCTCGCTGGGCTCCACCTTTGTCCCTGCTGGCATCTTCTTGGCAGTTCCTGGCACTGGGTCCCACTGGTGCTGGCAGGTCAGGAACAAGCCCTTTGCAGGAAACAGGGAAATAAAGGAAAGCAGATAAGAACAATTTAACATCCAGGAATGGAAATTACTCAGGAGGATTAAAATGCAGGGAAGATGAGAAAGAGGAGGGTCCTGGCCCTGTTTTCAGCCACATTTTTCTCCTCCCAAAATTCCTAAGAAGGGGTTTTGTGAAGGTGCCTGTGGCATCACCTCCCTGAATGTTTGATTGATGAAGAACTGTGGCAGAAGTTCCTGGGAGTGGGGATGTGCCCTGGGTTATCCAAGTGACGGATATGGGATCAATAGATCAGCTATAGAAGAGGAGAGAACGCAGGATAAGGTGGGGGTGGGGAGGGAGAAGGAGGACTCCAAATTTCTGTGATCCTTACCTGGGGCAGATCCAGCATCCCCCTGAAAAAAGGGGAATCTCAGGGGTCTGACTCCGGGACAGATCTCTGAGGCGTGGAGGAACTGGCTGTCCCCAGAGCGATGGGACAGGTGGGAATAGTGCTGGATTCATGTCTTGGGTATGGCTGCCCGTGGGGATGTCCCCATCAGCCTCTTTCAGATGGGATCAGTCCTGGTCCCCTCATTGCTCCAGCTGTGCCCCCACCAAGGCTACTTGGGTTTTCCTCTGGGTGGAGAGGGATCTTTCCATTCCTTCCTCCGCTGAGGAAGGGCCATTATCAGTCACCAGCTCACAAAGCAGCAACGGGAGTGAGGGGATTTGGCACAACCAGGAGCATCCCAATCCCACCCATGCCCTCCCCAGCCGCATTGAAGAGTGTTCCCTGTTGGAGTTTTGGGAATGGAATTCACCCTGTTGCACAGCAGCACCCCAGGCCACACATTCTGAGAGGGGGATAGGACCTGGGACACCCCAAAATGATGCAGATTTCAGAGAGAGGACAGGGAAGACGGATTGGCCTCAGGCCTGGCAGCCTGTGGGGCTATCTCCAGGAGGATAGGATCCCTCTGGCTGGGATGCTGGGATGCTGAGGGCAGGAGAAGGGCTGGGGTGGTGCCCTGGCTCCCTGCCCATGGGCATGCAGTTCCCTTTGGGGGCAGCCTGGGGAATCCTGGCACTGGGAAACAGCACTTGTGTGATTCCTTGAGCTCCAACTGTCCTTCCCACCTGGTTGCACTTTGAATCCGGAGTCTGGGACAGAAGCAGGTACCTGGAGGGAGCTTTATCAGGAAGATTGCCATGGAGGGGTTTGAGGGGTCCAGCATGGTCACGGGACACTGTCACTGGGGCTCACTGGTCACGGGACACTGTCACCACTGTCACCATCACCCGAGGAGATGTGCTGAGGCTGCAAACCTCCTCTCCATCCCCAGCACCTTCCTCTGCCCACAATGCCCCAGTTTTCCACGCTCAGCACGGCTGAGGGCTGAGGCATTTTGGGAGCCTGAAGACAGCCGAGGTGATCTCATCCCACGAGTATTTTCTTGGCTCACTCTCCTCGCTCCAACGCCTCGGCGATAAGGCTGGGCTGAGGTCAGTGGGAGGGTTTGGCATTGCGGAGCCGTGTGTCACCCCACGGAGTCTGGGACACGGCACCTGTGCTTCCCTGGCTCCAGCCAGATCCCCGAGTCCCTGCCCCATCTGCCAGGATGCTCCACCTGGGCAGAGGGTCCGTGCAGGCAGACAAAGGTCCGTGCAGGCAGCCTCCACCACTGCCCACAGGTCCAGCTGCTATTTCACCTTCTCCTGAAGAAAACAAAGCGGTTGAGGCTTTTCTTACCTCCAGCCTTAGAAAGAAGGAGAGGAAACTCTTCAGATCACTTTCCAAAGGGGTGTTATCAGCCCAGGAGGGGTTTCCTGCTGCCAGAAATAGAGCAGTGTTAAGATAGGAAGGGAAGCAGGATGACACAGGCATAGATAAGGCCAGGGGGATGAGCCAGGAGAGGAACCCTGGCTGCTGGGAGAGCTGGGCTGGCTCCCTTGGAGCTCGGTTGGGAGCCCCATCCACCTGGGAAAGAGCAGGGCAGAGCCACAGCTGGGTCCTTTTGGTGGTGCTGCTGCTGGGCTTGGTATGTTGGAGTGATGCACCATCCATCCATCCATAGAATCACAGAATCACACACTGGTTTGAGTTAAAAGGGACTTTAAAGCTCATCTTGTTCCACCCCCTGCCTGAGACAGGGATAGGTTCCACTAGACCAGGTTGCT
>VWPU01004374.1:0-58099 GCA_013398955.1 Callaeas wilsoni | reverse complement strand
AAAAAACCCGCAAAGCTTACTAAATGCATCTTTTATTAATGATAACAGCTAGCAGTCTACCTTTTCTTTTTACTGACATACATACTGATATTTAATAACCAACAAAAGGAAAAGGATTACAGTTTCTCTTTCAGAGAAAAAGAAGAATGAAAAACTGAACACATCAGTTTTAATATGTGTACTACAAACACACCATTGCTGCACAACAGCAGTTAAAAGCTCTTACTTTGCCAATATAAGAACACTTAAGGTACAGCTGAAAGAAAATGTAGGTCCCTGTACCCAAAGTTATTAACTTTCTACACTTATGACTAGAGAGAGCATAATAAAAAATAAACTGCAAATATTTAGCACTGAGGTAGGTATTCAGCAGGCAAGGAATCAGCATCAACAGGTATGAGATCTGTAAGAGCCTTCCTGGCTGGCAGGGAAAATGCAGCTGTACATATCTTACATATAGGCAAATTAGACTCAGCCATCAAGCTCTTGGCCAGTTGCCAAAGAACAACTTATATTCATCAAGGATACGAGGCCCGAGTTTCTACATCTTTCACTCAAACGAACAAAACGAGAAAGAAAAAAAAGCAAAAAGCACTTTGCCGAGCGACAGCAGAGACAAGTCCTGCCCTCACCTGTGCCCGGGGCCTCCTCGATACCTCGCCCCGGGGATCAGGACAGGATCGTCGTCGCTGTCGTCGGTTTCCTGGAGGGCCGAGCTCCTGGCGGAGGTCTCGTCGGGTGCTGCGAGCCCCGCGGGCTCGGGCTGGGGCTGGGGCTGCGCGTCCTCGCTCGCCGCAGGCGGGCTGCCGCTGCGCCCAGCGCTTTGACTGCAACTGCCTTGGTTTGCGCCCTTCTCGCAGGAGGCTTCTTCCTCTGCATCCCCAGAGGCAGCATCGGCGTTGGGGCCGTTTTGTTCTGGTTGAGTTCCAGAGTGCTCAGGAGCAGGTTTATCTGATACTGCTAAAAAGCAAATACGGGGGAAAATAAGGCACAGCCTTAATGATTATAGTCTGTTTTAGAAGACATTAGAAATGGTCACAGAAGTTAAATTATGCAAACTGAGTTCTTATTTCATTCTCTACTTCTTCCTATAACTATTTGAAAGAGTACAGATACATACTTGCTTCTGTTGTCTCTACAGCTTCATCTGTATTTTTCAGCTCTTCAGCACTTGCGTCTTCCTTGAGAGATTCATCAGGAACCTCTAAAGTAAGCAATTTAATAGTAAACCACACGATTTCATCTAGATGCACATCTATAATGTTAGCAAGTCTAAATGACACCAAGCACTCGTAGAAGAAACCAATCCAAGCAATCCACTCCAAAGTCAATGTCTCTCTACTGAAATCTCAGCTATCAGTCACATAAAAGTCAGTATATATAAACCTACCTAGCTGACCAGGTCAACACACTAACAAAGAAAAATGTGGTCATTTCTTGCTCCTTAATGTATTTAACATCCTATGCTATGAGAACTTTAGCAGCAAAAATAGCATTTGTACCCTTAACACAGACACTTACTATTATTTCTGAAGACAAATTAAGTTATCAGTCTATTAAAAGGGATTTTTTTTTTTTTAGTATTTCTCTGAAACCAGTCATTTGACTTGACTGCCCTTTTGGCAATGACAAACACATTTAATAAAACACAATGAAAGCTTGAAAGACATGTAACAAAATTCCAAGCACTAATTTATGACTGCAAAGTGCAGTTGTTCTATTTTTCTATACAAATCAGGGCACAATATGTCCCTAAGAAGAATAATGCTTTTAGAACTAAAGACAAGATAAGTCAATGTTGTTTATATTTATTTGCAGCTATCTCAGGTTGGTGTCTTCTTTCCTAAAAAGATTCATGCTTTATTATGGCTGTGTTCTGCCTTCATGTGCATGTATGAGATTCCCAGTGTGTGCAATGGGAGTCAGGGACATGGGAGGGCAGAATTTTTGCCTTAGCATTAGAAATTCCACTGTATCTTACTTGTTTCTTCACCTTCAGGCCCTGACTCGTCCGAAGCTTTTATTTTTACAGAATCTTCTTGGCCTTCAGTTTTGCAATGACTTCCACTCCCTCTAGAGCTTGAATTTGTGCTGCTCCTGGCAACGTAAGATGGAGAAAGGAAATCATTTAGGAACATGTAAATAGGTAAGATCATTGCAACAGCACAGGCCAACATCTTTCTCACTGCAGTCTCAGTATTCCAGAGCTCCTGGCAGCAGCTACAACCCATTCACATCAATTTCAAAATTCTCTTTCATTGTGTCCATTGCCACTCATCCCACACAATTCCTCTGCATCACAGAACCCTGCTCTCTCCTTCCTACCTTTTTTTTCAGCCTTTAAAGAATGTCATCATTGTTCTTCCAAATATTGTGAGAACTCTAAAGGATTTCCGTTATTTCACTATTTGCACTCTTCTTAGATGTATAAATAACCTAGGATCTTATTAGAGGTATGACTGACAAGCAATCAGCTGAGCACTAATAAATAATGTTATCCCATTCAATTAAAAAATTTGATTCAGATAAAATTCTCCAGGTCCTTCACCATTAATTATCATTCCTGTACCTTCTGAAGTACGGACTTTCAGTTCTCAAAGTTTCGTTACGCTGGTAACTGACATTTACTCACCATTCATGTTTAGATAGTTATTGAGGAACATCGATTTCTGTTTACAATATGGAAAATGAATCCTCGGGAAATATGTAAAATGCTGTCCTGAAAGTCATTGAAACTCATGTTTTTAGACTCTCTAACAAAGACTTTGAGGAAATGCAAAGTCTTGTTGCTGAGCTCTCTTACATGATGTGGCCTAAAACTCAGGCAAATCATCGGACAAAAGCAGAAAAAAAGGCAATTATAAGCATGATTCTCAAGAATTTACTCTCTTTACAAATATCTTCTGACTTGTGTATGTTATTAGCAAATATTTAATATGCTACATTGCTAGAAGCAGCAGTGCTTCTAGAAAATCATGCTTGAGATTCTTGAGAATCCAGTCTAGACTTCAGGAATTTTATATCTTACATTAAATCAGAGTTTTACTCCTCTTGATGAGCAATATTCTTTGCGTTCATTGCTCTCCTGGATTTGGAAGCTGTAGGGAAATTTTTGTTAGCCCTTTCAGTAATTGTTCTAAATCCAGAATTTTCAGCATTGTTTCTGAGTGGCCAGACAAGAAGGGTACTGCTAGACACCAAGTGAAGGATTTTTGCTTTTTCTTGTCTCATTTTACAAACTTAATCACGGCCTGAACAGTAAGATTTTTTTTTTGACTCTTAGGAATCTACTTTGTAGCTGAATGCTCAATTTACATGTATTCTTCCATTTCATTTGCACAGCTTCCAGTCCTCAGATTAGGGAGTTGTTATTTGTTCTCAGCTGCATCATTCTGTTAGATGGAATTGCATTCTGCTCCTCTTGCTCCATTCTTCAGCGCAATGTTTTTAGTCAGCCTCTGAACTGACAATGACTTGCAACTTTGTCCTACCACAAAACGCTTCTTCCTCTCACTACCCACACCACACTACCCACAACCAAACTCCACGGAGTTTGCTGACTAACAGCAGAATTAGGTAAAAGCATCATAGCAAAACTAATTTTTTCAAAGTTTGCTGGATCCTGGAGGCAAAAATCAGTGTGTTAAGTTTCCAAACTGTGAGCAAGGTGTATGTTTCTCGTCTAAAGCCACAGCACTTAAGAATAGCTAAATGTGGTTGGGTTTTGCAGGTTTTTTTCCCCTCAGTAACAATGAGCAAGCATTTCTACTTACTGTCTCCTACAATAATTTTGAAAACATAAGGAGAGGAATAGAAATAAGATGAGATAAAATAAGGATGATGGTTGTTTTGGGAGATCCTGAGATGCTTCACTGATAGGCTTGGAAACAAACCCAAGTATGTCAGGCCATTAGGCAGTGTGTGTTCATTATTTGAAAAGGATGTCATCACTGTAACATCCAAGCAGCCCACAAAGTTGCTATCTCAGCCTTATGCATTCATCCACGCTCCTTAGCCACAGGAATATTAATTTCAGTGTTTACAACTCAGGAACTGAGCCACAGAAAGACTCATTGGCAGAATACCATATGAGAAGTTTGGTAACCCCTGGACTACCATTCCATCACGGTACTACCCTGCTTTATAACACACTGATATTATGCCAGGGTTTGATGAAAATAGCATGTTTAAAATTATGTTTGCATTACAGAGACTCCCAGTAAATATACACAAAAGAAGCCTCTTGTATAAATTTCATGTTAAAGTATGGCTGTCTTATGTTCTGAATGCATTAAGAACTACATCCATTTCAAATTCTCTAGATACACCTAAAAATAGACAGAAACCACAGGGGAAATAATTTATAGCTATGCTAGACAAGTGTTACTGATATGTGCTGATCATGAACTAGTCAAAACCAAAATTAACTGGTTCTTACCACTCATCAGTGAAGTCCAGTTTTATTGTGCTTGTAGTCGTTCCTTCTGTACTGTAGTGCAAACTTAAAACTGGTTCACCTGTTCCTGTTCGTGGCTTATCACTCTCTGTAAACACGGGGTTGATAAAGTTTGAACAGGCATTAGCAACGTACATAAAGCTGCTATAATTCTGAAGATTAATTTGATTATCAAATGTGGTAGTAACATATATAATGTCTGTTTAAGATCTCTTACAGCCCAAGCAAAAAGTTAAAAAGTTTCAGGGTAAACACACCAAATTTGCAATGCTTGAAAAATGGTCTAAAGTTATATCTAATTATAAGAGCAAACAAAGGAGATGCTGTCCTTCAACATGCAAGTAAATAAAATTGCAAGTAAATATACTGCACACACAATATAATCATTAATAAGCAGATCCATTTTATACCAAATATATTAATAGGATTATAATTTTTTGGGAAGCAGTATTCAGTCTTTTTGCCTCAGTAAATACACATAAAAAAAGATGATGAGATCCAGGCATAATCAGCCTAGAAAAATCACCATCCTCTACTTTGTTACCTACTTAGAACCCAGAGAACTACCAGTACCCTTAGGCCTGCTGTAAATTGTCAGTCAGGTGTCATAAAAATACTGCAAATTCATGTTTCAAGAGCTTTATGTTTTAAAAACACCTAATTTATATTATAATAGCTGCAAGCAGAAGGGAGCACTTGCAAAACAAGTTCATTCACGATGTCCAAAAGCAACAGAAGTGAATGGAACTGAAAACCACACCACGCTGGTCACTCCTCTGCTGCAGAGATGGTTCTAAGGATGTTACTGGGCTCCTTCAGAGCAGAACTGCTCCATGGCATGCATCCATCCATCCATCCATCCATCCATCCATCCATCCATCCATCCATCCACCTTGAGTAAAGTTCATGGTCACCATCTATCCACAAATGGCAAATCTGCCATCACTCCTGAAGCTGGGCAATACTAAAAAGTTCATGGAAAGCACCATCAGCTCGCTACAGAGGTGCCATTCTCCCCGAACTCAGAGGGAAGGTTTATTTAGTATCAGGCACCATTTGAATGGCCACTAAAAGCCTCTGCAGTCTTGCTTTTCATGAATACTGAGCTTTTTATCTCAGGATTATTTGGACAAAACCTTCTGTCCTTTCTTTAGGTTACAGAATACAGAAATTGGACTATAAATATCCTTGCAGTATTGGCAGCACACTGACAAGTGTAATGAAGGAAAAGCTCCAGATCATTTTTGTGGAAGTCAGTTAAAACCTAACATTCCATTCAAACACAAGCCCACAAATTTCCCCACTAAAAAGGCTGTTATCATAACAGTAATGGCTACAATACTGCCACAAGATACTTAATTTTAACGATACAATTAAATTATAGCAACTATGAGACAGCGCATCAGAATTTAACCTAACAATCAATGCTCATATTTTTAAACTGCTGACAGGCAGAAGCCCACTCACAGGATCACAGCAGTGATCAGCTGTGCCAAAGAACTTTAAATATGCACTTCTACATGTTCTGAAGAGAAATTTTAAAAATCCAAAACATACCACAAAACCCCTGAAAGAACTAATTAGAATATTTTTATGTGAAAGAGAACGAACCAGTTACAACCTTGATCCTAATAATGCATAAGGTGTGGGCCCCACTCTATGGAAATAAAAGCTTATAGCCCCTTTAAAGTAAAAGTTCCAGTTACACTCTTGTTATAGTGGAGCAAGGATAGAACTGATCAAAAGAAAGTTTATTTAAGGAACTGGAAACCTAAGAAAGAAATGTAAGGAAATATTTTACAGTGCTATGTACAGTTTGAACAAAAGTGACATTCTTAACTAAACAGGTGCTTTCTCTATTTTTTGACAATCTATGATTTATAAAATCTCTTTTTATAGAAGTCTTCAAACTTTAAGCATCCCTTCCTCAGCAAGAAGAAATACTGATCGATCCCACATACTGCACAAGTCACCAGGAACTGACAGTGAGAGAGTCAAAAGTGACAGAGTTGGAGAATTCTTCAGCTTCCTTGTAAGAGCTACAGACAAGACAGATCTTTTGAGTTGGGAATCCAGCTAAAGACACAATTTCCTGCTGTGAATAATCCAAGACAACCCCCAAACAACGACTGTACTCATGGACTTCCTACTACTGTGCAAGGTTGGCTTCAGCACAAAACCACTTAATGCTGCCAATCAAAGTAACCAAACATTGCTATCTACAACGAACCTCATTGAATACCAGGCTTGTATTTCTTGTCTTAGAATCTCAGGATCTGAAAATCTAGCCAAGATGCATAAGGACTGGCTACACCTACCCTGGAAGCAATGCTCATATTTGTCCACACCCAAAAAGTTGGAAGAATTGCTGTAGACTTCACTAAAGAGGGCACTGACTGAGAAATTGTTTTTACAAGTTTCTGGAAACAGATAGCTGTTAAACCATACCGGATAATAGCATTTTCCTAAATCTACAATAACATGAACTACAATTTGGATGGGGTCAGGTTCTTCTTGCAAGTAGCTTTAGGGCATAACATAGGCACTAATAAGAACAAGAAACTTTTAAAAAGACAGAGGAGAGAAAAATCTGATAATAAACTGCAGAGAATTAGCTGCATAGTTCAATACTTTACATTGAATTTACACTGCTAATGAAAGCTAAATGGGAGCCTCTGGGAAGAAAATGAATAAACTTTGTCTCCTACAAAACTGCACATTCTTTCAGAGAAGCCACATAAACCCCACAAATCTTGAACTCTGTTTTCAGGGAGAAATGTGATTGGCCAAAGACTGCCCAGGTCAGAATGAAGCTCTGTTCTTTTCCATTACTAAGTTCATCCCATCAGGGCAGATCTGCTTCACATTGATAATGAAAGGAAGGAGAGGAAAAATGGTACAAATTCTGTAATTCAGGCAATTTAGTTTATTAATCTGGTTGCCAACTCTAGCAGGGTAATCATTGCTACAAGAGAAGGCTGTAGCTTTGTAAATTCTATTCCAAATTCCTCAAAAATACCTTGAAACTTTACTTCATTTTACAGCCAAACACAAGCTATTTTGAAGATACTATCAACAACTTACAGTTATTTCATAAACAACCCTGTCCTAAAGCACACTCCCATGAAATGGACCATTCTCCAGGTGCCTACAGGAAAAAAGTACTTTTAAACTACCACTCTTAAAATTGAAGACAAAATTTCATTCATAACCTTACATGAAAAACAAATGCACAAACCCAAACTGCACAACTGACAGCAACACCCTTCAGACCCACTTCTTCCCTTAGAAAATGGACCTGTGCAAGTGTAACTTCACAGAGACAGGGGCTCTCAACTATAAAGGGGTAAGTGCATAAGGACGAGTTTACAGATTGAATTTTCTAGTTAAATTAACACTGTAAGGAACTTCGAGCCAGTTTTCCACATCTCAGATGCTGCCCCGTTCATTCGTCTACTGGCAACCTCAGGAGAAAAGGATAGATGATTTCTCATTAAAAAAACCCCAAAACAATTCCTATCCAGCACTATATTCCGTATGAAGACCAAAGAGAGAGACTTCTGGCAGGGAGAAAAACTGATCCAAAGAGGAGAAAATAAGTGGTGGATTTCAGAAAATAGGAATTCTGTAGGAAGGCTTAACACATGAAATTTAATCAGGCCTCGGGTTCCCTCTTTACTCATTCCAGTTCAGGCAGTACCTTAAAATCCTAACATTGCAATAGATCTAAAGGCCAACCCTCCAATATTACAGCCACAGTCTGAAACATTTTTTAAAAATCAAACGTAGATGACTGTGATCCATTTGAAACCATTTTGTACACACAGGAATGACTTTCGGGTTCTGCTGGACTGTCAGAATGATGGCGTTATAAATGTATGTGATTGCAGCAGGAATCAAAAGATCTTTAAACCCAAAACCAGTCTTAAAACATGAATGCAACAAGAGAGACTGGTCCAACAGAAGACAGCTGATTCAGTACTAAATTAAGAGAAGACAGGAATAAGAAGGAAAGGTAATTCTGTATGAAAAGAACTGTTATGACTTCCTTCATTAACTATTTCCACTATTTTGAGACTTCAAATAGAAGTGAAACTAATGCAGTTTAACTTCAGAAATCCAACTGGATCTCAGCAAATTATTCTTTCTGGTTATCATTTGAACCACAGATTTCCTAATAAATTTTGCTCCTTTTTCAAATTCCTACTTTTCCAAATTAGAAGTAACATTTTCTGCCAACAAAGCAGAAAAACATTGCCTTAAAACAACTGGAGAACTGGTGTACTGAAAAGCAAATGTATTTTGGGGTTTTTTTTGCATATTAATAAAACCTGAAGTGCTTCTATAAGAGGGAATCTGTTCTCTTAGTTCAAGTAACTTAATACAGAAAAAAAACCAGTTTTCCCAAATTTTTACAGTTTTAAGAATCTCAGGAAACTTACAGACTTTCTATGTTAGTTCTAGATTATTCTATTTTGATCAAATAATGTTTTATTCTGAGTTCAGAACAGAGAGCATAACTTGTCCACTTGATATAAGCAAGTTTTCCAGCTAAACTTGACTATTGGAATGATGTAGACTACTAAACCATGAATAATTAGCAAATTTACACGATGATGTTTAAGGCTATTTCATCACAAAATGTATTTCCACAAAAATAATTTATTTTGTCAAGGTGCAGCTTGATTTTTTTTTCCCAGCAATCTGGCATCCTAAAATAAACCATAATCTCAACAGTTGCCAAACAGACAATTTTTTCAGAAGTGGGATTTCAAAATGGCTTTCTAGTTTAGAATGTGAAAGAAGACAAAGCTGTTCCGTGGTGTTTAAGCCATTAAATCTCTACAGAGGCTTTGATATGGAAGCGTAATGCAGAGTGTATGGCAATCTATTTTTAAATTAGCATCTATCACTCCTTAATGATTCAGCCATAAATATTCCCTACAGCTGACACTCATGCAGCTGCAATAGGGTCACCTATGGCCCACTTCAGTGCTCACAGTTTGGAGACTGATGCATAATGGGCACAGAGAAAACTCACAAGCATTCTGCGCACCCGCAGTCCACAGGGATCCTACAGAAACACCAGTCCTTGTTTAGCAGGAAGGGTGAAGGACAAGGGCATACAGAGGGAAGATGCACCTCAGTGCAGTGTGAGCTCTGGAGTTACTCAAACTGTGCAGGAATAACAAAGCTGCACATCACTCGTGCATAAGAGAAATTAATGTGGCATTATGAGATTAAAGGTTATTTCAATATTTCCCTTTGATCCAAGAAGAACCATCAGAAAAAACCCCAACCTGTTTAAATAATTAATTTTACTTTGCATTTTACAAAAATATTCCAACTGTCTGTAGAATACATGAGACATTTACTGTACCTACACTGAACTGTAGTAATTGCATGGAGAACTGAGATTAGGATGGCTTTCAAAAACAACAATTAACCTCACTCTGTTAATCATATTGATCATTAAATAATGAGTTTCCAGCAGATCTGCTTACAGAATTCTACTTTATGTGGATGAACAGCATTTTTAGACTGTTTCTCATCATGAAAAGCAATTTTAAAAGGAAGCATTGCAATCAGCTATGGCTGGGTATAGCGCATTTCCTGTCACACGCACCCTGTGGCTCATCAAGTGACATGGATCCAAGCTGTTTGTTAACCACTGAAGAAGGAGAATCTGAAACAAAAATGAGATTTCAACTTAAAACATAAGCAGCAGAGAACTGCACAGCAATGTCACGATCATATGTTAGTTTAAAATAAAAAAGCAGCAACATAAGGAAGCTTTGGGTTTGTTTAATGAGCAGCCAGCCATATTGCATTTTCTAGGCATAACAGAAGCAAAGCCACTTGTTTCAAACCATCATTTATTCATTGAACAGCCTGAAGCTTGCTGACATGTTGATAATAAAAATGCCTGTCCATTACCAAATATTTTACTGTGTTCTTCACACCTCTGACATGTCAGGAAAAACACTGAAGAGTCATGACTCCTAAAGCCTTTGCTCCCACTACCAAATGACACCAGTATTTCACACCATGTGCTAAACGTAAATTTCAGAATATTTATACTTCAGCATAAAATACTCCATGGCGTACCAGTACCTCCAATATTTAAATACTGTTTTGATAATAATGTTTTAAAACATCAAAACACCAAAATACATCCCATTTATTTGACAGATTGATAGTTCTGCATTTTTAGATGCTGCACCTCTGATGACTGAGAACAAGTCTTGATGAGTTTATCACAGTACCACACCCGTCAGTCTTACAAGAATCAATCACATAAACAAACAAAAAAATAGAATAATCACACATCCCCACCCACCCCCCCCAGGAGATAAGTGCCTTTTTTCCCCTGGACACTAGCAGTTAATAATTATCACCAGCACTCATTCACTGCACGGACACGACAGATGCAATATTCAGTATTTTCTGTGAGTCTATTTCCCTTGTCAACTCTGAAGACCAGATCTTACTTCTGTATTATCTGACGATGAGCTGATGTACATTAATAAATGCAGTATTTCAAAGATATTGGCTAGACTATCCTATCTTGGTTCCACTTGTTAATCTTCTGTTACAAACAAATTCATCCTAAACTAAAAAGATTTAATATCCTGTATCACAAACTGAGTCACAGTCTGCCAACATCACAGCATGCTAAAAGAATTTTAACATAGATTTAGAACCTATACAAGAAAAGCAATGAAATAAAACTCTCTCCTACAGGAAGCCCCCTTCCGGCTTTGAGCCAGAATCACCAGCGTGACCTATTTTGTAGTACAGCCATAAAACCTGCTAAATTGACCAAGCTGCTTTAAATATATATCTTTTCAAGCAGTACTTCACTCCCAGCCATTGCTGCAAGCATGGCAGTGTGCTCCTTTGCTACACTGATATCCTGGTGCAGGGAAGGCGAGGAGGAGCAAAGGGGAGAGACCAGGAAAGTCTGAGGCAGTGTGTTCTGGAGGTGCCTTGTTTTGGGAAATGGGCTTAACCAGCTGATTTCTGTAACTGAGGAACATTAAATTGGTTCTGGTTTGTCTTCCTTGTTCAACCATGCCCATGCCTTGTACCAAGCACACCTAAGTCAGACCACAGAATTTATCATCTAGATTTATAGCATGTAGCTATTAAGTAGATTTGCAACATTAATATATTTCACTTTACAAAACTGAAGTGTGCTTTATATATAATGTCTAAATGAGAAGTATTTACAGGGGAGTTTTTTCAATGGAGTATTAAGCCACTTTTTAGAATGCAAAAATCAGAGCAAAGAGCTGGTGTACGGAAGCTCCACGTCATGAGATGATCTCCTTGTGCTCCAGCTGACTCAGCACAGGAACCTGTGCCTCTTTCAAGGGCTGGCTTTGATCTCTGACTCACAAAGTCCATGGCTGGGATTAAGTCCTATCAAAAGTCGTATCAAAAGCACTGAAGGGAGGGGAGGTCCTGGACTGCAAGCTGAGAAACCTAATGCATGACAGTGACCCCAGCCATGCTCTGTTCCTGCACTCCAATCCTTGCCAAAAGCTCATATGTCCTTGTTTAAAAGGTGTTTTGTGCTGCCAAATATTTCACTTGGCTGGAAAAGCTCATCTTATTAACTCTGTAAATCAGACCTGTATGATCAGAAGACTGAACTAACATATTTTAATTAGAAACATAAGAAACTACATCTACTACCCTTAGCAGCATTTCTAATTTTATTCAGACCTCATACTATAATGCAATAAGTAAAAAAGTAGGTATGTTTTCCCATGTGCATCATTCAATCACAGCAAGTGAAAATGAAAAGGTTTCTAGCTAGAAGTCCATGCCAACGGAGGCTTAAACCTCCCACACCTCACTATTACATCCAAGTCTCCATACAACTTTTTGAATGCATTTCACTTTAATAAATGAATATTTAATCAACATATAGGAAACATCCTAATTACCTGAATTAGCATTGTTAAGAAAAGAGTTGTTTGTAGCAATTGGAAACCCCCTTGTTTCCTTTTTCAAGTGCCCTGAAGCCACAGAACAGCAGCACCCCCTGAAGTGGCTCTGCAGTCTGGAACCCCCCACCTCAGGCAGGGAAATCAGCACAACCATGAAACCAGCCTAGAGAAGTTCAGGTAAATGCCTCTTTTTTTAATATATGGCTTTGTTTTGTTAAAAAGTCTGAAAAAAATACTTTCATAATTTCTTATAAAGCTTTTGAAAAAAAAGTATTACCAAAACTGTGCCATATAGTTAAAAAAACAAACAAAAATCCAAACTCTTACCTGAGCCTTCACAGGCTGGGTCTACATCCCAATGCAGCTCACCACTGGTTGTAATGTCACCAGTACATTCTAAACTGGAGCACCACTTAAAGAGGGAATTGGAGATTCATAAATTTGGGGAACCTCAAACAGAAAATAGAAGATAATTTTAAGGTCAGTTATATGCTGAAGGATCTTCCTGTAGTTTGGGCAATCAGCATCTGACTTCATCAAAATATTAGCATGCCACCTCAGTTTTGGTTGAAAAAAATTCCTCCTTACATCACCAGCTTCAGGGTGAGGTCTAAAGCAGTGAGACCAGTTTAAAAAGTCCTAAACATGATACATGTAGAGGAATCTAAGAAATTAAATACTTAATTTAATAACTATGAATAATTGCTTTGCACAGTGAATAAGCTCTCAGTTACATATTATGGACTTCAAATAGACATTTCTACATCTGGGTGTTTGCAAAGAATCTAGTAATAAAAACTGCACTCATTCCCTTGTTCTTCTCCAAAAGGTCCAGTTTGCTCTGCTTTAAAGACTGACTGTAGAGATCAACCATAAGTTTAAAAAAAAAGAATATTTGCAGCACAGGTTCTACAATATGCCAGCATGCACATGTATAAATCTGCATTCCAAACAAATGCACTCTAAATCAAATTTTATTCCTCAGGGAAAAAAAGGCTCATCATGATTCATATTTTTGTGGGTAAGATTAGGTACAATGACCACTACAGGAACCCTTGATCTATGATATCTGTAATACATTTTTTCTTTTTCACTTTGTGATCAGCTGGTTCACATTTCTGTTACTTTTCAAATTTAATTCCATCTCCTTAAAAGTTCTCAGAATGAGAAGTGATGTAGTAATGGTGATTCATACGTGACATAACAGCAATATCAACAGGTTTTAAAAGTTTACTTTTTTTGTTGTTTGCGTATAGCACATAAATGCAGTTATTTAAATACTGCACAGGATCTGAATGTTATGAAATGCCACAAAAATTCAAGTAAAAACTAGGCTTTGTGGGAAAAACCATACAATAAATAAAAATCCGAACTAAACGGAAAGATTTACCACAGTTCCCTAATTAAATAAAGTGGCTACCAAAAAAAAATCTGAATCTATTCAATACCTAAGCAAAGGCTTGAAGACAAAATAGATCTGGTACATGCAAAACACACTGCTTCTAAAATGCAGCCAAATTCCAAATTTACACAATACTTAAGAGGTGTATCCACTAAAACAAAGTCTGTCATCTGAGACCTTTTGTCTCAAAGTCAAATAGTGAATCATTACTCCTCTCATTTTCACATTCAAAAATATAAACTTTTGACCACATTTTTCTAAATAGTGAAGGTTAACTACTACAGATTGATCTTACAAATCCTCATGTAACTGGGAGACAGAATAACTACCACACAGTCTAATTTTCTATTAAACCTGTAAAAGCTTTCAGCTCTTGACATTTTCTACTTGTAATTTCTTATATGGCTGGGATATATTTTCCCCTCCTACTCGAGCTTCTGTGGTTGCAAAGATAAGGATTAATAATGAAGTACAAGTCAGAAGAAGTGGCCTTAGTCTCACACTGAATTCCCTCCAAATTTGCAAGCGCAAATTATACAGGTTTTACCAGAGCAGAGATTGAGAACTTGCAGACACATTTTGGAGTGTAATTTTTTGTTTGAAAATTTACAACTAGTATGTGCCTGAAAACTGAATATCTATCTCATGACAGGGCAGCAAAGACCTTCCAGGGGAAAAAAAAAAAAAAAAGGAAAGAAAAAAGAGATTGTCTCTGTATAGGAATTTATTGCTTTTAAAAGACTCCCAACAATCCAAAACTGATCACTTACTTTTCTCCTACCGTATTTCTGAAAAGTCAACTAAGCACAGGGTTAGAAAACAACTGTGTCTATAGATAAGCAAGAGACCAAAAATGTGCAGGTCTGGTTTTCCAAAGGAATAGATTGCAAACAACCAACTTCAAAAATAAATCTTGGGAGGTCGGAAAAGGAAAACAGAACAAAAGCAACCTTCATAAAAAGAAATGAGTAAGTACAGAGAATATCTCCATGACCAGAGTGCAGAAATCTTATGAAGTAAATAAACAAGGCAAAGGTGATCCCCAGTCAAAAGAAATGAGCTTCATTTGTTCCCTCCCATATCAGGGGAAGGAGGAATGCAATGAAAGAAGCTGCTGAAGCATAACAGGAATATCTTGTATTTACACATAAAAATAGAAAGGAAAAAACAATGTAATCAAATTTTGAGAACTAACTGACCAAACTCATTAAATATTTTTAAATTTAAATTTCTCCTTTTATATCTTCCACTGTCTACACTGCTGAAGGCAACAATTCCACCCATCAGACCAAACCTCAAGAAGATACATCCTAATGAGCTGGAGGTTAGATAGAAAAATGCTTCCCCCTTCATCTCCCCAGAAAATAAATGTTTCCACAGCACTGAGTAAAGCTGTCTTTCAAAACAATTACTTAAGTAAAATGGTTAAATTTGCATATTTATTGTCATTACGTGCAGAAAGAGATCAATATTTGAATATCAGCTTCCTCCAAGGCTATGTGTGTGCTCTGTGCTTCCTGGTGATCCCAAACAAAAGGATTGGATGTTTCCAATAGTTTCCTTAAAGTTCTAAGCATATGGGAACTCGAAACTCCAAGAGGCAGTGCTGGGGGGGTCCAAACTATGTATAGTACCCTTCTGACTCCCAGTCAAAGCAATTACTCAGCTTAAACCTTCACATTTGTGGCAGTATGGATCCTACAGTGTGCTGTAGGAACCCCACAAGCAACAGGGAGTAAAAAAATGACACTGCATTCTTGAAGGAGCACCAAGGAAGAGATGGGAGAGATGTGTCCAGTGAAACCCAGACCAACACACCCTTCAGAGGCAGTAAAATTCCTAGAGATAAACCTCCAGACATGGCTGCAAACAAACTTTATTCCCTACCTCAATTCAATAGGAAGCAATTTAGTAAAAAAAATCACAAATTAAGCCATTCTGAAAATGGAAGATCATGATCTATTGACTGTGTTAGTTATGATTTTTCCTCTATCAATACTTATCTTTGAGTTAAAAAATTCTGATGTTCAGTTTGCTGAAAAAAACCAAACCAAAACAAAACCAAAATTGGTAGATTTTTGGGGTGGTTTTTTTTGTCCTGGCAGCAAACTGCAGCCCTCTACAAGGCCACTGCTACCACTGCTGTTTCTGTTCTCCTCCTACAGGTAACAGGCACCCATGGTTGACATCCCTAGCATAGGCACACGTCCCTCCCAGGATGTACTGGTTTCCAAAACATTCTAAAACCTCACTGCAGTATTTTCTAGTGCAGAAAGTTACTCAAAATTCAGTAACAGCATATTGTGACTAAAGCATCAGCCACTGTTACATCAACTTGTTCTGTAGGGCTCCAGATTAAGGAATAGACTGAACCATGGCAAGACAGCTGTGAATGTGTGACACAATCCTTAAAAGCAATTTAGCCACATCTCAACTGTCACAGGATTTATCCACAGAAGAGACACTGCTGGACATGACTTTGCAACACAAAATACACTGAATTCTCACACAGCATGCAGCTCACTCGTTTTTACATGGTGCCACGACAAAGTTTGTTTCAAGTTTATGCTTTAGGGTTTGCCTCTTTATTCATATGCATGCTTCTGCCCTAGCTTTCTCAAATATGTTATTGCAAACATATTTGAGGCTTTCTTGTAATCATTTTTAATTTCAATACGACAGGAGGGAAAGAGGATGGTGAAATGAAAAGTTGCTCTGTTCAAAAAAAGGAGAGCGTATCTGGGGACTTTGGCTAGGTACAAGTATTTTCACTACGCTTATTGTAAAACCATAGCACTGAAGAGTGCCAAAACTCTGTTTTACTGAATTGTTACTCTGATTTAGAACATATGCTAGCCCAAAGCCAAGCTGTAAACGTTACTGTTGGATACGAGTAGCACCAAAGTGCAGTTTCAAGTGTGTCATTCTGGTTCTACTCAGGACACAGCAACTTCTTGCTCAGCTGCTCTAATGACCATTGCACAAACCTGATACCATGCACCTAGAAAACCATTTCCACACAGTCTCATTCAATCCAAACATGTTAGACCAATAAACCTGTGCATACCACTGTTCCCCTGACCATGTGATGATAAACACCACCACGTGCAAGGCAAGGCAAGCAGCGAATGCAGGAAATGCCTTGCTCTGGAGGAGAAGCATCTCAGCAAACAACAGCAGCACAAACTACAGCTACATCATCTGCTGGAGAAACCTTGGCAAGTGACAACCTGCTGCCTGAGGGTCCTGTGAGGAGCCCTTAGGGGAGGCCTGCTCCGAAGAGGAGGGCTGTGCTGCAGAACCCTCAGCCAGCTCTCGCTGTCTCTGCTGTTCTGCCTTCTTAAGCCTCAGTCGCTGCAGGCCCCTACGGATTATTGCTAACTCGGGTCCCATTAACTCTGACAAACAGGGAGGGGAGACAGAGAAAGGGTGTAAAGAGAGAAGCATTGAGCAATCAATATATAGAACAGAGAGGAGGGGGGTGGGGGGACTGACCAAAGAGACAAGCAACAGGTACTGTCATTACAGTGAAAAAAAACATCTACTAACATCCAGGAATCATAAAATAGAAATATTGAAATCGGTTTTCTGTTCCTAAAGGCATGAATCACAGGTCTTAAATGTCCAGGATTCGTGCCATACAATACAACCCCCTCCCCATCTCCAGCAATGAAACCATTTAACAAAGAATTATTTTAGGTAAATAGATACAGGGTGGTTAAGTCAAAACAAAGCACACAACAGATGTATTCATTTTTATGTTCCTAACACACAGAACAAATGAGAATATTTGTGGTGTAAAACTATGCAACTGTGGTCTACAGGTAAGTTTTCAAAATGAATGTAATAGCTTCCTGATGTTTCCAGAAAAAAAGGTAAATTTTGATCAAAACAAACCAGTGTAAAAAGTAAACTGGAACTATGGAAAGAGGTGGCAGAACAGCAGCTAAACCAAAAAATACACTTCACTATGAACACATTTTTAATTTCAGACATTCCTTGTGGTTGAGGATTCACAGTCTGAAATCACTGTTAAGTGGTCCTACAGACAAAGTAATTTATTGGACCATAAGCAATCCTTAGTATCAGCCTCTTAATAGATTATTTTTTTAGTTCTACCTTTAGAGGCTTGACCGTTTTCATCATTTTGTCTTTTTTCATCTGCCAGTTAAACTATTTTGGCATGTCGAGTTCATTGACTGACTACCAGTACTTTTGCAAACTGCTATAAACTGAGGTGTCCAAGCCATTTTTTATTCTTTCCATGCCCTTTGCAGATTTCCTCCACTTACATGAAAGTGCTGTGTGGCAAGTGCTTCTCTTTAAATAACACAGATTGTGTCTTTAATAACAGCGTCTGACTCACACAAATGTTAAAATAGTAGAGAGTATTACATTGGCATGGAGCTTTTCAACCAGGTAAAAGCTTAACAAATACTCTGCAACCCTTATCCACACAGTGAAACAATTTTAAAATTTTCTTTTATAAAGAGAAACAAACCCAAAACCAGAATTCAATAATCGGAAAGTTAGTGACGAGCACCAGTTAATACTGAATGGTCATGAGGTTTAATGTACTTAGTCTAATACCAGTTCTGGGAAAAACATCCTCTCACTTTATGGTTGATAATGTGTAACAGAAATAAAAATATATAGTTCCTAAAGGGAATATGGCATCAAAGAGATTTGCTATGAACAGTTTGTATGTGCCACAAACATTTATGGAAATAACTCCAAAGAGCCTAGAGAATACTTTCAAGGAAATTTCAGTGATGCCTAAAATTGCAGTTTTCAGTAGTTGCTGCTGATTCAGTTCCACTCAGTTCAGAGACAGCCACAATTTAAGATGTAACAAGAACTACAATACCAAATATAAAAGACAGCTGCTATCCTGGATATGTTCAGTGGCAACACCTTTTAATATATTTCAGAGTATCTAAGCAAACGTTTATTTTGCCAGCAAATGGAGTGAGGAAAGAGAAACAAATAAAAAATCCCAGTTACTGTCACATTTCCATTCAAAATTTAAAAGCAGTTACCTTATATCAGAACATATATTAGGGTTAAGCTTTGTACAAATTAGCCAATTGTCCCCTGCATCCCCTCCCAATGGTACCAATGTGTATCTGGAATTTTATTTGAGAAAAACTGTATTATATTTTAATGTTTGTTGTACCTGGTGTTTATTAGTGGTTTAAAACATCAGCACCTTAAAACTAATATACAAAAATTAAAGGTTTCCACTGAATGGCCCAAGCAGGGCAAGAAAATAAATTAGTTGTATTTTTCCTTATTGACAAGCATGACAATCTCCAGCAACTGTTCTCATTACATATATATATAAAAGAATTATTCAAATCTACTGGCAGTAATAGGCTACTGAGATTTTGCTCTGATTTTGTTCTTTAATTGTAACTTAAATGTTCAAACTTCTAGAATACACATTCTGCTAAAGAGACCTATCCCACCAAGCTCCAGCACTAAACCATTTCTGTACTGACTCTGTTTTGAACAGGTACTTCATCTCTTAAAGTTTTAAAAAGTAATTCAGATGTAGAAGCTCAAGTGCTCACCATATGATACATTTTGTGGAAGACTAAACCAACAATGTATTTGAACTGTAATACTTATGCAAAGGTATTGCTATTTCAAACACAGGATTATGACAAGTGCTTGTGTTCAGTGCAGAAATCTGTAGAAATTATTTATGGAAAGCTGTTTACAGGCCTGGGTTAGGAATTCATGCTCTGATTCTGAAGAAGTCATTTCCTGAAAACACATTCTTCATTTGCTGGCTCTCTGCTACAATATTCAAACTTGTATCTGCCATGACTTTACACAAAATGGTGGCTGAAAACCTCTTTTTTCCTTCTTCCACCTTCCAAAATGCCTCTCCAGTCATCCACCTCTTACAACACACTTCTGTCTGGGCTTCCTACTCAGCCTCACTGTATTTAAACGATTCCTATTAGCACTTTCCCTCTCCTGTCACCCCAGAAAAGCAGCAGGTTTTTAAACACAGGTGAACAAGTGCAGGGAATCCCGTCCTTGATGCAGAGGGCAGTGTTTGCAGAGAAATTTGCAGTCTACAGACTGTGGGTAAATAAAATCTCACAGCCATGGGTTACCAGGGTACACAAACATTGTAAAATGGACATTCCCAACCCAGCCTGCTCATTCATAAACCCCGTGCTACCCCTCTGCCATGACCTGCTCCCTCGCCCTGAACTCACCCATGTTACCCAAAGACCTGTTTTACTGTACCTCCAGAGTGTCATTTGCACTGCTTCTGAAACAGGATTCTTATTAGGTGTGCAAACACCTGGTACTATTAAATTTATGCCTGCAGGAGTCCTGTAGACAATTTTAAGCTGCCAATCTGACACCCTGTTTAGGTTTAGTCAAAGAATGTATCAAATATTATACAGCAAATTAGAAAGTATCCACTGTAAACCAATCATCACTACCCATTTCAAAACTAAATAAATTCTGAAGTCCAAAGTAACACTGGGAAAGAGGAAATGCTCTTAGAGAAGAGCTGGATTAACAAATAACTTCAGCTTCATGCTAGCAGAATAAACTTTTGCTTAGAAATTCGAGTAGATTCAGAGAAAAAGATTTTTCTGGTTAGTAAAGATTCCTTAAAATGCAGGCTAGAAAATGCATCACAAATCTAGAAATGCTGTCTGGTGCATTATCTTTATGAAACCCACAAAGTTTCAATGACATAGCTTGAAGCAATTGTTTTTAATATGGTTAATACTCTCCTGGCCACTCTAAGTTCCAGAATAAACCATATACTTTTAAAAATAAATAAATAGGTAAAAATGAACCTTTGGTAATGGTACATGTGTTCTTTGATGGCTATCCCTCTGGATGAAAGATAGTGGCAGCTAAATTGGGTTGCACTGAATTAGAGTAGACCCCTTAAACATCTTCTCGTGTGTATTGTGAAAAAAACTTGAGATTGCAGCAAGCTGACACCAATACTAATAAAAAACATAGGTGACTAAAAGCCTCTGATACTAAATAAACTTTTTAGCATTTTCTAAATTTCCTGTGTGTACTGCCATTTTTCTGCTCGCTGTTTATTATCTCTAAATAAGTATCAGACTAATTGCAAGGTTTAAAAAGCAATAATGACATGTTTCATGAATTTCAACTTGTGTCTTCATCTTCCTTCTCTTTCAGGTACCAGGTACCTCATCATTTCTCACCCATCCCAAAGATTCTGGCTGCAGCAGCCACAGTACATTGAATGGCAGGCACACTCTTCCCTGGGTAATCCCCATCCCTCCTGTACTCCAGAATATCAAATTTAAGGCCTGACAATGCTATCAGTCACCTTTCCAAAGACAAAGAGCTTGATTTTTTTACAATGGAATCTATATAAGACAAAAGGTCTAAACTTGTTGGTCTGTCAGGTTATATCAGCCTTTCCACTGTAACTGTGAGGCTTAGAAACTCACTTTAAAGAAGTAAAAATAAACTCTTGTGCAAATATTCCACTCTAAAGGCTGTGGCATAGAGATGGAAAAGGTCAAGTCAAAGCATAAGGTGCTCTGTAACCACCCAAATTACCTTCTGACATTCTGACAGCAGAATATACTTCCTTCTTTTTCCCCCAAGAAAAATGTAAGTCTGTATTAAACACAGATGAGTTTCTTCAAGATATACAAACTTAAATATCAATATGTGGAATAATTTATTAACCAATAATGGAATGTCATGCCAGGTGAGTCTTCTTTATCCAAATACTTTTGAGAAGCTAAAACCCAACACTACTGACTCTGAAATGTTGAGGGTGGAGGTTCCTCCTGAAGGAGACATCCCCCACCTCCCATGATTGTAACAGGCACAGGTTCTGCTATTCATTGCACTGGTGCTGCTACAGCCAAATCCCAGTGGAAGAGGGCAAGATGTTACTACACTCCATGAAGACAACAGTAAATTTAGAAAAAAAAAATCAAAAAGTTTATTTCTACTTCAAAAGACAATACTGGTTATCCCCTTGGAAATTTCTTTTTCAGACAAAGGTATAGAGTTGATGACTTTACACCTTCCTTAAACCACAGCTGGAACCATTTGGTAACTATAAAACACCTAAGTCTCATTAAGGATGTGCAACGACAAAAACAGATGGAGATAAATTACCCAAAATATCCTAAAAGAGAATTGTTTCTTATTGGAATAGTTTCTTATTTTTCATAAACAATGACAAGATGGATTTCTTCTCACCAGACTGATGCAGCACAGGCTGAGTTGAGGCCCCTAATGAAGGCCTTTGTTCGTTATCAGGAGAGGACAGTAATGAAGTTGAAGGGGGACTTTCTGTTGAAGATGATGTTGAAGGAGCTTGAGCTGACATGGTGGAAGAGGAAGATGATGGAAGCTGCTCAGAACCATCTACTTCCATTGCAGTTTCTGATTCTCTACTAGGTGCCATGTTACTAGTAGCAGGAGCATCTGTCCGATTAGTCCCACCTTTGATTAAAAACAGAACAAGAAAGCAAGAAAAAGAGCTCAAAAGTAAACTTACTCTGCCTCTAAAGGTCCCTTTGAACTACCATTTCTATGGCAAATAAATGTGCTCAGTTCTTCACTGCACTAGAATTTTGTTTATATGTAGGAAAGGCTGATCTTGCAAGCCTGCATATCCACTACAAACACAATTTCTGTTGTAATCATTGTTGAAAAGAAGGAAATCACCTCTGGACCGTGATCTTCCTCGTCCTCGATTGCTCTGTGCAACTTCACTGGCTTCTTCAAACCACCTTGACAGCATGTCTGACATCCTCTGCATCAGAGAGACATTGGGACTCTGCTCCCCTGTAGAACAAGTAATGCTGAAGATTTATCTACAAGTTAGCCAAAAAGTACCTTTCTCCCCACCTTAATTTCTTCTAGGAATGGAGACCACCCCTCACCCCTTCTCCCACAAGAAACAGCTCCTTTCCACCTGTTCCAATGCCCCTGTCTATCCTCATTTCCACACTACAGGTCTCTGACCCTCTGCTGGGATCCCTCATTCCCCTCCTGTAGCTCAAGCAGAGGAGCTCTGACCTTAAAACCCAAAAAATGGAATTGCAACAGCCAAAGAAAACAGACTAAAGGTGGTTAATGATGCCATAGGAAACACTATCAACAGGTTCAAAAAAAGGATTACAGAAGCCCACAAGCAATAGAACCACATGCAGATCCTAAAGGAGCAGAAGGGATCATACCCTCCAATGTTTCTAACCCAGTAATTCCAAATACTGAAGGAGCAACAAAGACAGACTGAGGTAAGAGAACAGCCTCATGTCCTCTCCCTAAACAGCATCTCCTACTGCCTGTGCCAGGTACAGAATCCTAGACACTTCTATTCTAGTTCGGGGAAGCAGGAAAATGAGAACACCAGCACAGAAAATCTGGAAAGGGAAATTGTAGGCAGAAAAGGGAGGAATATTTAAGGGAACTAGAATCAAATACTTGGAACCCTACAGCTTGTCAGATTTAAACAGAAACACATTATTAGATGAAAATTAAGATGAGTGACAAAAAATGCTCTGCTTTGGTATCTCATTTTTTGATAACCAAGCATAGCTTTGGAAATGCTTTATTTACTAAAATCTTAAACAATTGGGTAATATATTATAAACATGAAAATATAAGCATAAAAATTAGCTACCCTGTGTTACTAAATGACATTATAAAAATGAAAAGTATAATATTAGAATCCTATTGCTTTGAATTCCAGTCCCCTAATGTAACCATTAAAGAGCATTTAATTTGTAATTGTGATTGCATGCGAGGTGTGACGGAAAAAAACCAAATCAGTGCTGGTGTTAGTCCCTGAGCAATGACAATGAAAAAAAGCTCTCCTTTACTTACATCGACCTAACTGAAGCAATGTAATTTTCCTGGTAAGAATATTTTCAATATTTTCAGTTTTAAAAATCATTGTACAATAGCAGTTCTTTGTTAAACTCTAAGAAAACCGTCTTAAGGCTTGGCTGGTTGTTAAAACAAGGACAATCTGAAGCACATATTTCAGGAATACTTCCAAAAAAATGGAAAATAAAACCCAAACCAAACTAACACAAAAAATCCCAATAAAACACAGCAGCAAAGACAACAACCCTCCTCCAAATGCAAATGCTTTTACCATCTCTCTCTCTCTCACTCTCAGGCCTTGCTCTTGGCCCAGTATCTGACCAATCCCCTCTGAGCCGCAGACGTTTAACGGGAGGCTGACGTAACTGGGGGAGAGAAAAAAAGAGAGAAAAAAGCATTACACAGCTATTTATGTTCTACAGTACAGGATTCTAAGCCTAAATATAAATCTCAATTTTCTTAAGTCACCTAAATTCATATCTGTCACCAAAACACAGAATGTCAGCCTTATGTTCAGATCAACCATGAATATGCACAACACTTACCAACAAAACGCACCAGTTGAAGCTTCAATAGCCTAAATAAATGACTCCCAGAACTAATGCAGACTTTATTTTAAACTAACTTTATTACATTAATTGAATCTTTCTATAGCGACCAATAATGATTAAGGTTTTCTTGAATTCAGCCTGAATTCTGCAGAAAGATTCACCTCGTCACATCAAAAACTATATGGGAGCTTCATTTTAACGAAATGTGGACTTGCAATTAAGCAAAAGGAAAAAACAATCACACATTAACAGAAAAAGAGGATATTTTATGCAAATAAACTCCAGTTTATTTTTTAATCGCTTTTCTTTTTAATTTTTATAACACTTTTTTTGCAGCAGGAAGTATAAAACACCAAAATCAGTAAATGGGTGGTGTTACTTTCAGCATCTTCTAGAGAAACAGGGAGTGCTTTGCTCATTTAGAAAGGCAGGTCAGAGTTTGAAATCAAGTTTATTGGCTGGATATTTCTGGCCTTAACAAAAAAAACCCCAAACAAACAAACAAAAAACAAACCAAAACACACACACAAAAAAAACCCCCCAAAAACAAAACAAACAAAAAAAAAGAACCAACCAAAAACCAACCAAAAATTGTACTGACAATTTTAAACCAAATGCAAAGGCCCTGTGGTGAAAGCATATCAAAGTTTTAACTTTCATGACTCCACCAGCAGGGTTAGGACAAAGTCTTTACATTTCTTCTACTCTATACAACTTTGAGCCAGGCTGAAATAAAAATACCCAAGCAGCAACTCTTTTAGAGATAACAACAAGGACAAAGAATAAGCATTTAAAAGCAAAATTATGCTGTATTGCTGACTAAGAAAACACATCACGTAAAATGTGTTGGAAAATGTATAATAATGGCTCCAAACAGATTCTAAGAAAAAGGAGGAAGGAAATGTCAACATCACACTTCTCACAGCAAAAAGGAAAGAGAAATCATCATCGTCACCACAATGATCCTGCAGGTGAGGACAGCAGGATGCTGACAACTCATTGTGAGCTCCCTTCTGGCCTCAGACTAAAGATGAGGAACTCGAGATACAGAGTTTGTGAAAGGGTGAGCAAAACACCAGAGCAAAAAGCAGTGGATGTTGGGAGAGTGCAGAGAGAGACAGAAACTACTTCACTGTAGTTATAGGCATTTTTTTATACCGATCAGAAAATTTAGACTGGAAGGGTCAGCATCATTGTAACTGAGCTGATAATAAACAACTGCTTGACTTTGAAAATTTTCATACTGCTCAGTAACAGTGGCTCACCTCCTTGATGTAAACATCTTGTACTCCCTTATATCTGTCATGAAATGGTAACTTTTACCAAGGAGTATTAACGTTTGATTTCAAGGAACATGCTTCTCATGGCATGAAAACTAACAGAACACACAATTACAAGAGCGACCTGCCACCCTTGCTGGTCTTATAACCAAGATTCAGGCAGACGCCTTCTCCTCTCTAAGAGAGGGAAACCACACAAGAAAGAAAACCAGAGTGACAAAATATTTTAAATAAAGACATACATAAATAAGTATGCATTAAAAATACACCATTTTTGTGACAATCTACTTGTCACATCTCAGTCTATGACCAGCCACATTATTTTGAGATTAGTTTAAAGGGAAATACAACTGACGGTATATCTTGTGTGATGCAAGTTTAAAAAAAAAAACAAAAAAAACATGAAAGGAGGGCATGTTAATCACTTGCCTCTTCCCTTCTCTCTTCTGCAGAAGGGACTTTCAGTTCTCGTGCTGTGTCATCCTTGGGATCAAACAAGTAAATGTAATCCGAGGAGTAGCTCACAAGGATCTCTTGGCCATCTTCGCTGTAACACAGGGATGTTACCCTGCAGGATTTGTTGTTGAGATGAGGAGGAACAAAACGTGCCACCATTCCAACAGTGCCCCTACCAGCATAATTCCCTTTATCAAAAAAAATAAAAGGGTTGGGGGGAGAGAGGAGGAAGAAAAAAATTGCACAGTTACTATTCCAAATTTTCAACGGCTTCAGTAAACCCCTTATTTAGCATCCATCAAAAGATAATCAGGGAAAAGCTAGGAAAAGCTATGTATCTGTAGTTTCTGCAATAATTTTGATCTGAAGAATGACATATCAGATTTTACAGTCTTCCATATTTTTGTTTACAAATGCTATGTATCTTACCCAAAAAAAAAAAAAACCACCAAAAAACCAACACATACACAAATATATAAATGTCTCACATATCCACCACATGGTGTTGTGTGGATGCTGTCAAATGTAGTACAAATGGAAATTTTAGAACCAAAAAACACTTACAAAACAATGCAAATCTGTATCTACACACAAATGAGAAAGAAATTCCTTACATGAAACGTTGAAAATTTAGGGCATACATCTCTTTTCTACCCAGTTTTTAAAAAAAACCTGATTTTTCTTCAAGACATAATGTCACTTTGAAACTGCAGAACTATACGCGACATTGGACTTACCATGCTTTCCTGATCACTCACCTCCAATACAAACACTAAAACAATCTTAAATTCTAGAATTACAAGTTTGTGAGCAGATAAAAGTTACCTATAAGAAGTTCTAACAGTCAGAAAAACAGACTGTTCCAAAACCTGGTAATTTGACATGTAACTGTTTTCTACATGGCAGCAATGATTAAATGAAAATCAAGTTTGCTCACTGGAAAGGGAATACTTGACCTCTTAAAAAAAAAAAAAAAGGCAAACCAAAAACCCCATACAAACCCAAACATGCAACAGACCACTATACCAATATTTTTTTTAAAAATCAGTCCTCAAAATGTTGTCTTTTCTGTCCTTTGCTCTCCAGGCCAAATTCATGTTATTCCTGTACTGTAGAATACTAGAGCACACACAGAGGACATTTTAGTCAGCCTCCAGAGTCTGTTCCCAGGCACTTCTCACAGAATTTTGCTGACCACTGTGATGAAAGGGAGAGCTCCTATAGAATGTCAACCTGATGAGAGGGATATTTTAATGTTTAGTGATCTTTACTGTTCCCTTTCTCCTCCACCATAATCATCAAGAGGAAAATGCTGCACAAAATGACAGATTTTGTGCCACTGCTTATTGACATTAATGTCACAGCTGTATTATTAATTCCTATGTGTCCAAACAAACACTGATCATCCGTTATAACCAGGAGCTATGTTAAATGACAGAACACATTTTTGTGCACCTGAAATTTTTTAATAAACTCCATAGGTAAGCATCTGAAGCATGCCAGCTTTCACCTGAGGAATTTGCAGCTTTTCAGTGACACTGTGTTAGATACAGCAGTAACTACTGCAGAGGCAAGCACAGTGCAGGACATTATGGAGTTCCTAAGATCTCCTCCCATAAGAAGCATCAAGTTCCAGCATAATGGAGTACAAGACAAGAACTTAATCAAAATTCAGTTGGACCACTGGAGGCTGCAATACCTGGCTTTTTGGAATCCTAGAATCACACATTGCAAAGACAAAATAAGAGATATAACAAAAGGTCTTTTTCTGCATTCAGTATACAATGCATTCTAAGATGCATGGAGAGATTAGGTTTACTTAATGAAGATTTCTGCACTAGCAAATTTTAGAGTGAAATGACTCTATTACTACAAACCATTGTTCCCAGACAAGAAAGCTACACTTCTGCAGTGTTACACTTGAATCATTCACCACCTGTTTTGAAAATAACCTGCGTCTGGCACTGCCAGTGGGTAGAAATGCTCACTGCACAGTGTGGTTCCTACCTGTTGCCCTCGTGCCAAGCATCCTCCTGTCATAGATCCTCACTGAGCTGTCAGAACAGCCCACAGCCAGGTAGTAGGGGATGGGTGGACAGATAGCAACAGAGGTGGCAGCACGACGGCAGTTTATTAAAATATCCTGGAACACACAAAAATGCAGCACTGAAATAATAGTTCTGAACATTTGAAGAATAATTATTTTTTTTTTTTCTTTTTGTCTCAGTACACAGGCCCCTCCCTTAGCCAAGGAGATTTTGAGAAAATAGGTCTGGCCCTGTGAAGATAGATCATAAATGTGTTATCAGAAAAGCCACTGCACGGAAGGAAAGCTATCAGAGAAAGAAAACTGGCACCAGAATAGCTGAAAAAGAAACCAAACCGAAACAAAACCACAGGAACCGACATTTAGGAATAGATTAGCATAAAAATGACAGATGTATAAACTACCTTACACCTTGGATTTTCTTATGGAAACACAGTAACTGTGGAGGTGGAACAGTACTAAATATGCAAAAACGGTTAAAATCAATTAAAGGATGAGAATAGGTTCCATCTACAGGCAGATAAATGGATGAAGGAAAAAAAATGAAAGAAACCCCTGGAACTGGTAAATGTGCACAAAGCTGAACAAAATTAATCCAGACTAGCAATATGTACTTTGGTAGTTTTGTTCCAATTCAATACTAAAATTATTTCTAAAATCCAAACAGTGGACAGCACCACCACCTTACCTTCTGGGGTTATACCAATGATCTAATATCATTTACTACCAAATCTTTTCTTACAGAGGGACAAAGGATGCTCAAGAACACAAGGCTGCAGGTGATTCTCAAGGCTCATTTTTTGCCTCCAGTTTCGCACTCTACCTTGTTAGTGTAAACCAGAGCAAGAGATTCAATCTCAACATACAAATCTTTTTTTACCATATCTGAAGCCTCACACCAAAGCTTATAAAATAAAAAATTCCAAAGGAGGTATTAAAATTAAAAAAGAAAAATAAAAAAGACTCCACGAACTTTTACTGTTTCTTGGGAAAAATATTGTCATCTCCAGCAACAACCCTGAAATGTATTATTTCTAAAAGCTTCACCAGAATTCATATCTTATGTTTGTGTGATGTACAGCTCTACATTCAGGATATCTTTATCACAAGATTATTACTGAAGTCATCTTTATTAACAGGTTTCATTCTTACATCTTTACAATCTTCCTTTGTGCAACTTGTTTTGATGCGAGTATCAAACCATCTCACGGTGCCATCCTCACCACAAGAGAGGAAAGTGTAGGGATCATTTGGTACTGTCATAATCTGCTCAAAAGAAAGAAAAAAATAAGATTATTAATACCTCCAGAAATAGCACTAATTTAAAAATAAAAGCATCACTATTTGGAGCAGCAGTAAGGCATTTAGGACTCAAGTCAAGCTTCCTAGTGAAGTAATGAGAAAAATTAAAAAACTGATGATGTTTCTTCATTTTCAAGAAAAGGCTTGAACTGTTAAAGAAAACTTTTAAATGTCACATAAGATTAAACATCTATAGGTCAATGCTTACAGTCATTTCTATTATCTTTTAATACACAACATACTTTACTGCAATCACTTTTCAGATAACAGTTTGCTGCAACAATTCAACAAAACATCAGTTTATTCTCTATCAAATAACAGGAGACAATTACAAACGAAATCCTCAGAAGTCTGAATGCCTGGAAAATACTAAATGGCTTTTATTCCCATTGGGCCATTCCTTTACATGCTAGGTAGCTCCCTGCAGCAACTCTGCATCAAAGGCTGTTAAGCTACCTCCTCACTGCAATTTTTTTTTTTTTTTTAAAAGAGAGCACTGAATTGAACCATTTTCCCAAGCTCAGCCCTTCTCCAGCTAGGGATGACTCTGATGGAGTCTCACATGAATGGCTTCACTCAAGGCCTCCTCAAGACAAAATCAAAAGGCAAGTGACCATAATGTTAAACTTGAATTCCACAGGACAATGAATGCATAGGAAATGCCAGGTTTTTTACACTCTGTCTCTTAAAAGAGAAAACAGAGAATGTTGTGGCACTATTTTTCTTTTCCTACACTCCTGCTACTATCAGTAGAAATTTATAAAGCAACAACAATGGTTAATAGTGTAATACATTCATTGAACACAGAGCATTGAGTGATTCTTTAACATCTTTAATGTGATTATTTATCTCCCCCACTTCCCAAAACTCTTAATAAAAGTAACCTATGGACATCTGCAAATTTCTCTACCTGAAGTGGGGTTACAAAGGTAACAGCTGAAGGCTTCAGCCTCTCTTGTAATGCTCAGCACAATAACTGAGACAATGCTTGCTGTGCCAAAAAAGTTTAACTTGCCGAACAAAGCCAAGGTTTGAATACCAATAGAACAATAAACTTCTGAGCTATGACCATTATTCCTCAATATATCAGTCTAACATATTTAAAAGGCTGCTTTTCACTACACATTTAATTAAAATTAACTTTATTTGTGTAGTTATAAAAGTCAGCAATTGTTCTTCAATCCACTAAATTCTTCCAGCATTTAGCAGAGCTTTCAGTGAAAACATTTTGCTCCAATAATGTTGCTGAATGTGGCAAGCTCTTATTTCTAGGAGCTGTATTTTATTTCTGTTCACACTGAAGCTATTTCACCCTGTACATGTAATATAACTTGCACATGGCAACTTTTATGTGTGGTTACAAAAATCCTATGGGGTTTATAAGCCCTAAACCAGAGAAATGGAGAAGTGCAAGCTCCAATAACTGAGTCAATATTACTACATTTAAGTTCAACAAGTACATGTTAGATATATATAAAATTGGTTTTTTACTAACTAAAAACTTGTTTGCTACTCAACTTTAAAAGTGTATAGCTCTATGATCATTTTACTGTACTTAAAACAGGAAAATAAGAGGTATCCATAAAAGTACGTTCTCTTTCTGAAATGCAATTCACATGAAGGGCAATAAAGAAAAGCATTTGGCTGAGGAAAAACAAACTTGTCAAGGCCTTGTACAAACAATAAATTCTTCAGAAACATGTCTCAAGAACTTCTCCCTCAGAACTCAAAACAATTCTACAATTATCTCACAGTTTACAAAAATCGACACCAATTTCCACATTGCTCTGTTTTATGTTTTTGCAACGTCTTGAACTGCCAGCAACTCCAAGAGCTGTATAAATCCAAACCACATTCAAATTTAGAACTGGTACCTCAGGGGCAGCTTTTAGCTTTTGTTATTTAGAGAACCCAGTGAGTCAAAGTTCTATATTTAACAGGACGATGTGGTTACATACAGCTGGGCAGTAGCGTCACAATATTTAGAAATTATCTCCCCACTCCAGGAACCTCTCAACCTCAGAGCAAAACAAGATAAGAAAAATAACTTGAAAAAGAGACAGAGTTGTTAAAACAGTCAATGCCATATAGAGGTTTTGATATTCCTTCCATTACCTGTGTTTAAAAGTAGCAAAAGCAACCAACACTGTATCACACTCCTGTCATTCAAAACAACAAAAATGCCCTCTTGTTAGCATTATTGCTGAATAAAAATCATCCCAAATAAGACCATTTTGACTGTGCAATATAGCAGGGAAATGTAATTGGTGTCATTACAACCACCAGGACACTTTTACTACATGAACAAAAATTAACTCTGGCAGTACTTCAGCCACTTTCTTTTTTCACACACACCAATCTTTTAATGAGAAGTTTTTAAAGATTTTGTTCACTTAACATGAAAAGAAAGGATCTAAAAGTTTTGCTATGAAATCTGAGCTGAATAGTTAAAAAAGCAATGGATTTGGGGTTTTTTCCCTGTGTGTGTACTGTGTTGGTGTTAAAAAACCCCAACAAATAAATAGTGAAAGAAACAGGAATATTTATAACCTAAGAAAAAAATTGCAGTATGTTTTCTGTTTTAAGGACAGTAAGTTTTGCAAGCAGCAGATTTTGCTGTAATTTAAAGAAAAAAAAGCAGATAGATCAATAAATCTTACTATCTTCCTAACTTAAGTAACACTTTGCTTCCTCACTTGCCTAATTTATACGAACAAAAGTTCCAAGGGAGGACTGAAAACACTGTGGCTAAATTTACACCTAAAGAGTTAACCAGAATATACAACAGAAAAAATTATCTACAACTGTAAATACATTTTTCAGATTAAGTTGTTCACACATGCTGAAATAAGCATTCCTCAGAATAATTTAAATTGTGAAAAAGGCATCAAACTGCTGAAAAGTTCAGGGAAGAGGGGAGGGGCGAGGGGGAAAGAATAAAAATAAAAATGCAAAACAGTCACTGCCCCCACCCCCCAACCTACTTTGGGAAGAAATTCACAGCACAATTTAAATCTGTTTTCCTCTGCAGAACATTCATTCAGTGAAGGTGAATTCATATTTGCAAAGTGGTCTTAACAGCACCACTTTTTGCAAAGTTCTCAATTTAATTTAGACAGTACCTTTCTCTGTTCAAGCCTACTTTTTAAAAGCAAAAAAAAAAAGCGACTCAAAAAAGACAGAAGAAAAGTTCTGTAACTCCCACCGAAATGAAGTTTTCAGCAATCTGGTCAAAATTCTGGGCGACAACACAACAAAATATGTACTTTACCCATCTTAAAATTATGATATACTTCATGAGGTACCTCGTAGGTAGTCCCATAGTGGCAGGTGTACTGGCATTGCCTGTTGGTCTCCGCGTCCTGTTCGACATTCGTGTAGAAAATGACTCCGTCTCCGGAACAAGAAACAATCTGTTTGTCATTGGTGCATGGTAAGAACTTTGCACTGAAAATATTGGCCCTGTGTCCTGAGCGAATCGTTGTGAGAACCTAAAGAACGAAGAAAGAGGGAGGCTGCAGCAGGTCAATGCCTTCCAAGCAAATAAAGAATGGAAAAATAACTCAGACTGTGAAATACCAGTTTTGCACAGGCTGCCAGGGACCTACAGTTCAACACAACGGAACAGAGAAGCTGCCTTTACACCAAATTTCTTCTAAGAACAACGCAGTTCTACACGAGAGATTTTGCACGAAGCAGTCTGCAAAACACAAGGGCTGGAATGCAGCTGCCACCTTTTGTTTTTGCGGTGCTGGTTACACATCACATCAGGTTTCTCAAAGTGAAACCTTAGTCGGGGTGATGGTGCAGCCACCCAGCACGTCAGTGAGGAGAGATTTAGGAGATCTGGAATGCTGTAAGTCAAGGAGAATAAGGCACTGTAATCCAAGCCAACTTTATAGACTTTAAAAATTGATGTTACTCTTAGACTCACTCTGAAAAGGGAAACTGAAGTTTATAAGGAAAGATGTTTTGGAACTAGCCAAAAATAAAGCAGCATTTAAGAACTTGATTATAGAGCAATAAACAAAGACTTGACTTAGTCTCTCATTCATCTACAGTAAAGCAGAAAAAACATATGATTTACTTCACCATTACAGCTGATTTTAAACACTTTGTGGTGACTCTTTATCCTTCCTCACATACTTATTAGTCTACCAAAACTGAAAAAACCTCCACGTGCTTTCCTGTGAACAAGTGAACATTATATTCTTATTTCCCCCATCTGAGGCACTTAAACCAAACTTCATTTTCACCAGTTCCATTAGGAAAAAATATTTACCAAGCTCTGTACAGTATGAAAATTACTTCCAAATTTCCACTCAATTAACTTAATCAAAGAAAATGTTCTGCAAATGAAGTTCCTCTGTCAGTAACAGCTTATGCCTAACAGTTCAGAAGTGCTATTTCACACTTTTTAAGCAATTCCCACTAAAAAAGTTTAACAGTGTAGCTGCATATTCTGAAAGGTACACAATATTGATGGCTGAAGTCTATTTTTGCTACTCTACCCAGATCATAACAGAAAATACGGTGATAAGGATATTTACCAAGATGGCAGAATTACAGCACAGTTCTGATACATATTTGCTGCCTTTTCCTGTATTGATTCTCTTACTCAAGCCAGAGAAAATAAACTAACACAATTGTAGCACTCATTAAAAATCACATCTCTAGTACATTTCAGGAATAACACTGATTATTGAGTCTTCTTGCTGGTACCTGCTGTTTTATAATTGCATTTGCATTTATTGGGGGAAAAAAAATCAAAAAATTATCTTCTCCTCTGCTGTTACAAAAAAATAAATAACTTGGCTAACTGTGAGGAAAAAAAAAGAAAAAACCAAAACTTCTCCCATATTCCTCATTAGGCTTAAGTACAGAAATAGTACACAGCAGGGGGAAAGAACTGTCCCATGAAAGCATAAAGCTTTAATTGCAGCATCTTTTAAAATACTACAATATTTTAATGTAAAAATGATATAATAAGCAACTATCCAATAGTGGGATATTAAAATAAACTCTGCCCAATAAATAATATTGAATATCCTTTATTTGCATGAAAAATTCTTACTGGGCATGTCTCTCCAACAACACTCACTTTGGACTATATCCATCATCCACTTCACAGCTGTCTTGGATACCTCTTTTCTAGCAGAACTCCCAGTCCAAGAAAAACCTTACCTAGTAATACTGATCTGAACTTTGTCAGACTGACACCAGTAACTGAAAGAAAGAGATGAAGTTTGGAAGCTATGGCTTATTTGGGGAGGTGAGGAAAAAGGCATTCCCTACAGGTACAGGCAACACTCCAAATCACTTGCCATTTTCCCACCACAACCCTTCAGGAAAGCAAACTATTGTTTTCTACTCAAACTCTTCTCCACCATACCAACCACACCTTATGTTTCTCCCACACATTTAATTTTTGAGCACATCCTCAGGGTTTAGCTGTCAGCCACTGAGAGAAAACAGTTTACAGCATCTGTTCTACCAAACTATCAGCAGCTCCTTCAAGAGAAAAGTGTGGGACAGTGCCACTACCTGATGGATGCCAGCTGGCACTACTGGGAGTCTTTCAGCTGCATTGTAATCCTTATTTCGGCACAAATTATTCTCCATCCACATGCAGGTAATGTAATTTTAAATTGGAGTGAACTATTTTAATTAAGACTGGCACCCCAATAAAGTTACACAGAAAGACAACTCAGTACATTACACGCAGCAAAAGCCAATACAATATTTTAAATCTGAAGTGAGAGGAAAACAGTTTATCTGACTACAAGATTTCACAAGAATTACTGAATTCTATTGCTGGTCCTGACACTAATCTATGGTGAGACCATGTTCTCTTTGTACCCAGCCATGTACCGTAAAATGGGATAATACCAATGTCGCAAAGGATTAGAACTCTCACGTTTTATAGCACTGTGAAGTTTTATTCCCATTTATATACACTAGGAAGTGCATGATGTTTTCTTTGTCACACAATAATAACTGAAAACTGATACACTGAAAAATATCTTTAATAAGTTTGAAAAATAATAACTTGCATCCTATTTGAAAAATTAACAAGCAGCCAGGAACAAACCTACCTTTCTGCTGTAGGGATTGCTAATTACCAAGTTCGTGTCATCTGAACCAGATAAAATATATTCTCCTGTATCATTCCAGCAAATTGTATTCACCTGCATGAATTAAAAAAAAATTGTTTAGACTTACATTAATTCAATTTTCACTACATTATAACATCAATACTCATCCAACACTACAGAAATAGGAGTTAATAAATTCAACTGAAATGATGTAATTTCTAAGCAGCTAGCATAAAAAAAAAAATTGTGTTTTTAAAACAAATTGATAAGGGAATCACCTGCTTCACCTATGGCATCTCAATTACTCCCTCTGCTCCTCAAGAGTTCATCAGGTAAATTAAGCTTCCCACAGTAGCCACAATTTTACACATTCAGGTGCTTTAATGTACCAAATCTACTCCACAGAGAGTTCTCTGAATTTGAACTGGAGGGCATCACAGTGCTCTCGTTATTGTATCTTCACCATATCCAAATTCAGACCATCCACTGCTTTGCACACTTTTCAGCGACCACACCTCAGGGAAAAGCACTGCAGAATCCATCCCAGATCCCTTTTGAAAAGTGTGAGTACGCTGGGAAAGAAGAATCCTACAGTGAGGTTCAGAATTGTATTTCCTTATCAATTCTCCTTTTCGCAAGACTGTGCTTAATAAAGTGTCAGTGAAACAAAGCTGTGAAAGCACTCAAAATCCAGGAAGCTCAAAAGGTATCCTCCAAGCAGCAGCTCATGCACAAGCACCAAAGACTGCATGCAAGACCATTATTATTTCAAAGTAAGCCTCTAAAATACCTTCAAGTGTCAAACTGCAGCCATCACCATTTTCTGCTGGCTAGATTCTGTTGGCAGAACAGCTGCCTTAGTGTGATGTACCAGACTGGACTACAGAATTGGTAAAAAAACCACTTTGTTCTAAATTATTTTCTTATACCTTTTTAATTTTTTTTTATTTAACTCAAATGTTTCACTCTGAGCCCCCCCAACCAAAAATAATTTTTGTTTAAAATAAATACACCCATTCTAGTTACTGTTTTAATGGCAAGTTTAGTTGAGGTTAGTTGCAAAATCATAGTTAGGAATTTCAGGTGGATCACAGGGACAACACCGCCTTGATACTCTCGAGTGGAGGAACTTGAGGAGAGATCTTGGTGTTAAACAAATGTGCCTATGCCAGGGTTAGCTCAGTGCTCAGCGGTCAGATATTGTTAGGATTTATTAGGAAATGCACAGAAGAGCAGGGTATACATCCATGCATGGCAATCCCACGTCTTCCACACTACGCAGTTTGGATTCGTATCCCGCTCCTGTATTCTCCATTTCTCTTACTGCCCATTTGGAAAGAGAAATTATGACAAGGAATTACTGGAGTGCTCACAGATATCTAACACTTTTTATTGCAAGAAGCAAGTAATTTGCACTGCTCTAGGGAAGGGATATGATAGAAGCTTGTGAGAACATGACTGACATGGAAAATGTAAATAATTTTCCATGGATCTTTACAGTACAGGAAGGCCTTAAATTAAACAGTCAGATGACACACATGGCATTTTAATGAAACTGGAATTCATTGTCATGGAATGTTCTAAACACCAGAAGTAGAAGGATATACATATTCATCAAAGAAAGATGAAAAACGATCAGAAACAAAGGTGCAGCTTCCACCTCCATCTGCCCATTAAAGCGTGATGTGTTCTCCAGAGCACCCATCAAGTACTCTCTGCTTGCCCTGCCTCAACTTCCTTCAAAAATATGTGCTGGCCACTTTCAGGGCCAAGTTATCGGGCTCCCCTGAGCTTTGGTATGACCTTGCATGGCTACTCTTAGGATTTTATAACTCTGGCTGTCAGTCACCAAGAACCACGCTTTCAACTAGCCCCCAGAACCATCAATCATTGAAACAACCTGTCCTGACAATGGCTGTGCTCTAAAATGTTGTCAAACACAGCACAGTACTCCAGCGAGGGCAAACACACAACACAACAATATTTATTTTCATCTACATTTCCTCTCAGGCAGAAAAATATTACCATTGCCCTAAAGAAACCAAAATGCTAACGTAAGAATACAGGAATAGAAACAAGAACAAAACGCTGAATAAACAAGGAAGCTACTGAAAAATTTTAAGTTATGATGTGAGAAAGAAAAGTTAGCACAAAAATAAAACAAATTGAGGGGGTGGATGTGTATATTTATGTACAAACCCAAAATCTGAAGGACGGCAAAGCAGAGAAAACATTGAAGACGCAAAGGGGGAATAAGATTATCTAAACTGCCACATCACAAGCCTACACAAGACATCAACTATTCTCCTCCCAAATTTCCATTTCATTGCAATGATTGCCTCAGTTGAGCAATTTCAGTACACCCTACCCAGATTAAAGTTGGTTCAAAAACAATCCTGAAATAAGATGACATAACCAAATGTGTACTAAAGGTCTGTAACTAAACAGGCTTTTTATTCTGTACTCAATCACCTTCTTGACATTACTGACAAGAAATAAGTCAAAAAGTAACAAAGTCTTTCAGTGAAATAAGCTTGTTTTGGTTTTTTTTTCAAAGATTTGCCAGTCAATATACACAGTGTTCAGTACAACGTACTGACCAACACTGAATAACCCCAATAAATTCCCACATGGATCACCAAAAACAGATGCCCAAAAAACCCAGAATTTAAAAAACGTTTTCATCTCATTCCATGGTAGCAAACCCACTATTAAAATATAATGTAAAACAAGGACTGGCTAAAAAATTGGTTTTTATTTTGAAAAAGCTAGGCGTGGTACTATCTGCACTACCACTCAACACCCAACTAAAAGCATAATGTAACAGTTACTACACTGAGGGTTTGGAAACCTTGGGAAAGGGTGCTGAAGCCAAAAGAAAGGATACATCAAACACAAACGACAGACAATTACTAGCAAAGTACGAAAAGTCAAAGGGTGTGTAATTAGCTTTTTTCTCTTAAGTACTTCACATTATTAATCGTATCTAATTTTATTTGTCACTCATCTAACCTTGCAAGGAGGCAGCGGGCACTTTCGATTCATGAGCCAATAAATCAGATATAAATTTACTATCTCTGTGTTTTCCTCAAAGACAATTCAGGAGGCAGTGCAGCCAATCCTTAAAAAACTGAAAAAGCAAACTCCTCACTTCCATGCAAAGTGACATCAGAATCAACTCTTTTGTGAACAGAAGCGATTAACGGAATACAAGAAATAGAAGAAAAGAAATAAAAATGGCTGTAGATATCCAGAATATAGGGAATATCCCTCAAGTGAAGAAGGGGGCGAAAAAGGCAGTGCTCTTCATGTGTGGAGGACAAGGTGAAAACTGTGTTTCTAACAAAACACAAACTCCCTATACTGATTTAAGCCTGGCTTTGAGGACTACATCTGAAAAGGACTTGTTCCCAAGTGCCATCCTGAAGGAGATGAACGCCATGAAGGGTGCTGGTTTGTTATTGATCCGAATGCCTATAGGTAGAAATGAGAAATTACTCCTTCAGGTAATCCTCTTATTTTAAAATGCAGTATTTACTCATGTCAAATGCTCCATCTATGTCCTGCATTTCTACCTTCCACAGCTTTCACAGGACCAAAATGGGAAGAAAATAAGCTGCATTTTTACTGCAATTCAATATGGTTTATAGTCGCTTTATCCTCTACTTTCCTCACACTTCATTGCTGCTGGTGCAGATTGCTTCTCTTTCAACAATTCTCCTTTGGATTTAATCACTCCATACAGAACAGCTCACCTAAATCCATACATTTCCTCATCTTCTTAAGCTCCCTTTAGAGCCAACACAGAAAATGGCAACGTCTGGCATACAAATGACCTGACTGAATTTGACCATGTGAACCTTGTTGAAAGAGGCAAATCCTGCCCTGGAAGAATGATAAGGCTACAAGGAGACACCAATAATTCTGTAGAACCAATTCAATTACTTCACGCACTACTGCTAGAAACGGTGTCCTCAAACCAAGGGGAAAATGGACTGCTTCAAAGAGAACAGTGCCTGAACTCTGAGGTAGAAATACTCATACTTTAAACAAAAAGGTGCTACAGTAGTATTACTGTTCCAAGAGCATGGGTACATGAAGTAATTCATAGAATACTCCCTTCTTCACATATATCCTGCCTGGGTATGATTATACACACAGCTGTATCTCCCACAGAATCTCTCTTCCGTGTAAGAGGTAGGAACTTGGACTTTACTTTTTATCCTCAATTAGTAAAAAAATTTCTTGCCTTAAGTAAGTTGTCCACCATGTCCATTTACACAGCACGCTTTATATAGAAAATATAAGTCACAACTTATTCAACAGAACAATGCAAAAGTTCTTAAAAATACCAATCAACCAAACAGCAACCAAAGAAAACCCCAAACTCCTGTCATCCAACCCTCATAAAAAAACCTCAACCACTCAAAAACCAAACCCAGAAACACCCTTTAATAGGACAATAGGGCTTTCATTCTCCACATTTGAAATGCATGCTGAGTCAGCAGTTGTGGGAAGGAAAAAAAGAGCCTAATTACCATTGATGGTAATAAGCAGTTTAATCAGTACCAGCATTGTAATTTCATTGACTTTTATCTCCTAGATTTTTTTTAAAACAAATAGTAAGAAATTATACTGAGTGGTTGTTAGCCTTAAAACATTATTTCTTGCAAAAGTCTACACAGTAAATGAAGTAAGAGCTCCCAACAGCCCATTCTTTAAAGGTGGAGAGTTCTGAGCAAATTTAACTTCTAAAGACATTTTGTCAAACTGTAGTATTTCTGTATTTAAATATGGAAGTGTTTTAAACACTTGCAAATAATGCTGTAGGTTTACACTTCAAGCGTTTTCCACCCACTAAAAGAATTAGACCATATGTTAAAGCATACTTTAAAAGCTAACACAATCAAATCAAAATTGGTTTTCAAATACACATCCATCAGGTAGATCCAAGCAACACCAAGAGCCCACACCAAATCTGCAATTTCCATTATATGACACAGAGGCAGATAATTGAAATAGAGATCAGTCACTTAATTTTTAACAAGTAGTGAGCAAATACTGTTTTCCTGTCTTCTGTTTTCATAGGAAAAAAATTACTATTTTTACAAGGAAATAAAGAAAAAATAAATAAAAAGCTCTAATCAAGTTCAGGAAAAGAAACCTGAAAAATTTCATCTTAAGTATTTGAGGAGATAAAAAATTACTAGAGAAGAAATTCAGAAGTATCACTGTTACAATCTTGAATACAAAAATTAATAAATACACATAGAATCACAGAATTATTTGGGTTGGAAGAGACCTTACATCATCATTCTTGTAACATTTCTTGAAAAAAAATGAGAAATGTATATATTTGTTTCATTACACCAACACCACCTGTACCAGAACATTAAACTTATAATATAGTCAGCACAGGAAAAATAGCTCACATTTTATATACAGCAATTCTAATCCTTGCCTTTCCCAGACTCTCCAGGCTCCCAAAACCACAAGCACATCAAAATCATACTCCTGATCTCAAGAAGGCTGAATGTTAACAACACTTGTTCCTTAAAACTACTGCTGTGTTAGTTACCAATTACACTCCTTAATTTAAAGTCCAAGCAACTCAAGCTAAAAGAATCCTTACATCTGAACAGCTTTAGAAATACATGTTAAAGGACGAAAGCTACACTTAGTTTTTTGGGTTTTTTTATAGAATACTTTCATTTTTCAGATCTCTTGTACAAGAAAAACTTTAACAACCATGAATTTCTGCTCTGTTCCTCAGAGGTAACATAGTAGACTCTTTGTCTTGAACCTAGCTCAGGTAAAAGCTTTTATTTAAAAGGGTATGTTTTAAAATATTAGGATCCCTTTCAAAAATTAGTATTTAAATAAGCAATATTTCAAGTTATGTTATTGCCTTTCAGGAAGGTTTATTTTTGTTTTCATTGTCTCTTTAAGCCACTATGTAGCACTTGATGATTTGCTTCTTAGAATTGGAAAATAAATCACTCAATACACTAATAAAGCTTTAAGTCAACAGAGTATAACAAAAATATAAAAAAGACTTCATGTCAAGGTTTAAGATGAGCCCTAACAGAAAAGGTAGGAACGTGTTTAACTGGCAGGAGAGATTAATTCATTTGGCAGTAGACACAGCATTAAGATACAGGAATGGGATTTTGTTTCGCTTCCAAGGTAAAGTGTCAGATATTCAGGAAGAAACAAATAGCTAGAGAATTCAGATGTAGGTCTCAACAAGCAGAGTGGTCCTGTTCAGCTTTAACACACAACTATAAGATATTTGCCTTTTTAAGTTAAGTGACTGTTACCATGGCAACAAAATCACAATTTACCAATTTTTAACAAACAAAAAAGCAACAAGTGACTTACACATCCATCATGCACATTCAAGGTTGCTTCAAGTTTTAATCTTTGGATAAATTCTCTTCTCCCTGTGAAGAAAAATACCAATTACATAATTTTTAAAAACTGAAGTAGTTAAGAGCCTGCCAATGACCGTTCATAGGTAAAAACCTAAACAGTAAAGAACCAGAATATAAATCTAAATCTTGAAACTTTCACTTCATATGGTTCTCATTTTACAAATCCTAAGACAAGCATGACATTTGCTGGTTCTTCCACCATCTTTAATAAGAGTGCAGAAATGACAAAATGAACATTTCACATGCTGATGCTCCCTCTAAAATTCATAGCAAGAAAACAGAAATTAATCCTGTGGTTATTTGGTTCACTTAGCTGAGAGGGAGCAAGTATAATATAGTTCAAGAAGTACAACCCTTGCATTTGGAAAATTAACATTTAAGACCAGTAACATTCCATTTCATAAAAATGATATGAAAGGAAGAGACGAAGGATAAAGACGAAATCTATAAATGCACATGAAGACAAGGCCCCAGGAACTTTTATGTCCTTATACCCTATATACAAACTGATTCACTACTGCACTCAAAACCACTACTGTACTAAACACATGAAGAGGGAAAAACAAAGTATATTGACAAAAATGTGGTCTTTTCCTGAACTAGATGTTTAAACACAAGGCTCCAACTTTCATTTCATTTAGAGGATCTCATTTTTATGAAAACAGGTTATCTTGAACTTAATATTCCCCAGAAAGCACTTTCAGAAAAGAAAAATACTGATAAACCTAGTATTTTTTACTTCAGTTCCAAAAGCCCTTAAACTCAAGGACAAACACACCTTTTTTAATTCTCTGTTTTTACTTCTCTCAGAACAAAATTCTAGTTAAGAGCACCAGACTGTAAGCCTATGCTAGGCTGCACTGTTTCCAAATATGTAACTGTGAAATTCACTCAAAATGAACCTTAAAAACCCAGAATCAGGAAAAGAACAGCAACAGAATCCACTGAAAAATCCTACATTTCTGAACTTGCTTTGGTTCAGCTCAAGGCAGAACCATGTCAGAGCTCCGTGTTGCCTCTGGCAGGGTAGCACAAATTTGGAAAAGTAGTTTCTCCTCTCTCCACTTGCTTCCTCTGAATGCTTTTTATTTCTCCCATATACTCTCCAGCCCTGAAAAAGAACACCTGATGTCCACAGCTGGTCCCTCAGAACCACGTGGCTGGAAGCAGGCACGGAGCATCCCTGTCACACTCCCTCCTCCAAAGGCCAGGACACCATTCCAGCAGCACCTGCACCCCATCCAATGTTCATACAGCTTTCCCTCCATCAAAAGGTCTGGGTTTGATATCTCAATTTTGCTGGAACTAGAAGCTACCTTCAAAATTCAGAGTAGCTCATAACACAGCTTAAGTACCACATTAGATGAAGATCATACTCTGGCAAAATATTTTTTCTTTTTGAAGAGGAGGTACTTAGTGGGTAAAATGGTTATAAAGTGCTTGCACTTAAAGCACGCCTGAGCCAGCTTTAAAAAGATAAAAGCCAGACTTCTCTCATGCCTCATTTTATAAACATTGAAGTTGTGACAACTCCTGTTAACCAGGAATAACCACAAATAGAGAAAGATAAAAATAATGACGTCTTATGCATGCGTCTCATGCTCTACCAGAAAGAAGGTATGTATTCTTCAGTTAGGAACACACATCTACCTAGTTCACTCTTCTTTCTTTATAACTCTTCCTTATCCATTTTTTCCCCTGTCAGGAACAGACTTTGACAGTCTGTTCTTAACAGTTGGTTTATTGTACCTTTCAGCGAAATCCTATTATTTCTACAGATCAAATGATTTCTGTGTTTTCAATGGAGATTCCTACTTTCAGGTTAATTTGATTTCTATGACTGCTTGTAGGTAAATATGAATGCTGAGGTGGGAAATATCACCTGCTGCGTGCTTGTGTATCACTTTGCATAACAGAAACTTTAAAATTAGCTTTTGGGGTGCTCCTGTAATGCAAAATACAGAGCAGTAATACACGACCTTCAATAGGATAACTTCTTTAAGAACTGTGTACTCCATAGACCAACACAAGAATACAGTGTTTGCCAGATCCATCACACCTTCATGGAAGAACAGAAAAATCTGATAGCAGTGGATGATTGTTGGACATTGCAGCAGGTGTATAAAACACTCTGGAATGAGGTGATGTCTGCGGAGCAACAGGCAGGTGCTTGCTGAGAATCCTCTGCACGCACACACTGAGGGTGACTTAAACTCATTTTTAAAAACAAACAGAGCAACAGAGTTTTCTCCTTCCTGTATACTCTGGTTTTAATGCAAATCACTTCAACCAGCAAGTAAGAAACAATAACTGTGTTCTAATCACATCCTCAGTTGCAATTTTTATTACCTTAAAGAAATCTGTTGACAAAATAAGATATTAACAATTTGTTGTTGCTGTTAGATTAGGATTTTTTGGTCCTAATAAGAAGACAGTATCCATACAAGTTTCAGTAAACTTGAGATGCAGACATAAGGTGTCTCATATACTCAACACCTGGCCATTTAAAACATTAAAAAAAAATTGTCAGGATTGCATATACGATTTGTTAGCTATGTGTTTAGATATTTATCCTTTTATCACTTTATATCTAAATATTTGAGACAGGAATTTAATACAAACAAAATTACAATTTACCATAAAGAAAAAAGGAGTCAAGGGAGAATACAGTTAAAATGTTTTGCCTCCAAACCCCCTCTTATTTGATTAAGTACTTAAAGCAATAACACAACAGAATGGATTGTTTGTAGTTTATCTCATTCAAAACTAGAACCACCAGATCCTAAGTGTTGTTTTTACTCTAAAATAAAAACCTGAACTACTTGAATAAACTGATCTGAAAAAAATACTGCCTGTGCTTCTGCTGTTGTTAAAAGCTGAGCAAAGTCAGTGAATCTGTGTTCCTTGTACTTCAGCAGTGACTCCCACAGGTTCACTTGGTTTGATAAAAATGTTCAGCAGTAAGTATTAGAATTTGTCACTTGAATATTTTTGTCACTGATCTATTTTTATGACAATAAAAAAAAATTAAAACAATACCGCTTGGTCTGGTTTTTTTTTACTCTTCAGGTGCATCTCAGCTCTTACTGCTAGACTTCCTAACAGTCAGATTCTCCATGTCAAGGGTTCTGCTCTCACAGGGGACAAGGATCTTCACAATCCTCAATTCCCATTCCCCTAATCCAAAGGCTGCCTGTTGCCTCCACCTTCCTGCAAAGGCAGCCCTCCTGGCTCCTCTCTCAGCTATGATGAAGGACAAAACTCAAGCTGTCAACAGAACCCCAAAAGCATTTTTTTCTTACAATATCAGCATCAAGACCTCTGTCATGTTCAGATTTTTCCCCCTCCATTACTGAGTACAGGCTCTCAAGTCAGAATCTATTTATTTTTCCCCTTAACTATGTAGTACCCCTAGAAATGCGATAATTGAATTGTGTGAGGGTGCTTCAATACATTGTTTCCTATATTCAAATAAGGCCTAGGAAATGGATCAGGTGATCAAGGTGTCATCACCAAGATTATCTCACTGGATAGTGGAATACACATGGGGTTTGTTTCAAAACTGCTAAGGTGAATTTATCAACAAGAATACGATAAAGCAAAACAAAAAGAAAAGCCCTGTTAAATTTCAAATGGCTGTGATGACCACCTTTTGAAGTGTTTACATAGCTGAAATTTGTAAAGCTGTCAAGCTAATGCTCCACCCACCCATTTCTGCTAGTTATGCACCAAGTGAAGCCTCAAGTTCACGGCCACTCTCAGTACAATGATCAATAATATTTTCAGTTTTTAGCCATCCACCCATTCTCACCAAACATTATGCACTACTGAAGCCTCAAGGTACAGTGAAACTCTCACTGCAGTGATCAATAATTGTTTTAGTTTATATTAAGCTGGAGACTAAGGGATCATTTTGTGTAGGAAAGAAGCCTTGAGTCGTTTGTTATACGAATTTAAATATAGGAAAGCAGGTGAAAGAGAAGCTGCAGCTGCTTCTTTGTAACTTTATTTCTTCAAAACATCCACTGTGCACAAGGTCAAACCAAATGCTGCCTTGCAACTCCCACCTGAAGAATTACCTAACCTGGGTGTCTGGGCACATTTACAGAGCTCTAATCTCACTTCAGGGAGCAATACCAAAATACAACAGCATCCCTTGTACTCCCCACTCACAACCCTTACGACACCATTTCGGTCACAATCCTCAGTTTAGGAATTGCTGATCAGGGGCTTTCTACGTGCCTGTTTTGGCAGAGAGACATACCTTTCTTCTGTAAGCAACTTAGTCAAAGCTGCTTCAGAACTGATGACAGCAGACACGTTAAATGCTTCCAGCCTGTAAAACCTTCATATATTTAAAACTGCACTTCAGAATTTCCCACTGAAGTACAGATCATTTAATGATGAAGGCTTAGCTTTAAGCATGCTTGTGCTCCACAGAAATTTAACTGAATTTTGATCCAAAGCAGCACCAACACGGTATGAGATGTTAAAAGACAACCCTTATTCAGTAATAGATCCTATTTATCAAATGAACACTCATCTATATCAAGCTGCCTCTTTGCAAGGCCAAGTCCCTCAACGCTGGCTCGCTGTGACATTTGGAATGCCCTAGTTTAAAGCTGAAATGGAGCCAGCATCTGTTCCCAATGCAGAGCACATGCTATCCTGCACTCCTGCTCACTCTTTGAGCACGTTTCAAAACTTCTCTTGGTTTTCCAGGGTAGAGTTTAGGCATTTCTGAAGTAACTCCATTTGTATATGGCTTATTTGACTGGATCAACAACATCAAACTCTGCACCATGATACAGCTTTTGATCCACATCTCAACATGCTTTTTCCAGCAACCAGAATTCTCCCTATACCATACAGTAAACAGGACTATACGCAATATGCACTGAATTAACCTTCATTAAAAGAAGTTAAAATTCTTGAAGATGAATTAAAATCTTAAAAAACATTTGTTAGCTATGTAGGCCAACACTGGCCCTATTTTACAGTCATTGAAACTGTGACAGGAAATTCAAAGCAATTTATCACAAGGAAGAGTGAACCGGCAGCACTGCCAGAAACCAAATCCATGGGTGTGACCGCTAGTCCTTTGAACAAGGTCCTCCATTACATTTCTTCACTCTTCTGCACTACTGTAAAAATGCCAAAAAATTGTTAACTCTTGGCTCTGTCAATGTTTAGAAGACTACCTTTCAAGAGACTATGATCAACTACTTCATTATGGTTTAAGTTCAAAATTGATAAATTATTCTCTGTTCTTAATGATTCATCACGAAGCCTGAAAGTGTGAACACTACAAAGAAAACACAAAATACTTTTATTGTCTACAAAGAGACTTCTTTGCCATTTTAACATGCCAGAGCTTTGATACTAAACAGCCAGCATCAAACAACTTGGTGCTAATCAAGCCTGTACTCAAATCCTAAGATAGGCTTAAGTAACGAGCTTTAGGTATTAAGAAACAAGACTTTTAGATATTATAACACCAAGACAGAAACCACAGAAGACAGGACACTATGCCCTCAGTTATAAATCAGCAAGTCTCATGGTGAGTATATTCATGCAAAATCTGGTCTCCAAAAAAACAACAACAACAACAACAACAAAAAACCCCCCCAACAAAAAACCCAAACCCACCCAAAAAAAAAAAAAAACCCCCAAAAAAAACCACTGACAAAAAGAGATCTGAAGTTTCGGGGGAAAAAAAAAAAAGTAGTTCAGCAATGTTACACATTTCAGGGTAATAAATAAGCATTTTGGAAAATACTTCTGTTTAGGTTTGCTTCTACAGAATCTGCAAGAATAGGTTACTATAGGTAAGAGCACAGGTAAGATGTGTTTGCCTTGGTAGCAATGGCTGTAATTAGCTTTGAAACATCTTTTGGATACTGAAAGTATCCACTCCCAAATATAAGCCTCCACTGAGCTCCATAACTGGTAATGTTACAAGCATTTGGGCTTTAAACCAATGTCTTTTAACTTCTGTTTGATATTTACCATGGTTTATGCCTGAAAGATTACGTAAAATTCAGCTGCATTAATACCAAGTGTTTAAGGTATTCTCAGTGACAAAAATGTGAGATAAAGTACAAGTACCTTTCTCAGAGAAGGCACTTTATCTGTGCTGTACTGACTGGTGCTAAGTGGATTTCATTCACAAGTACACCATATTCTGACAGATATCCTTACACTTCCCCTTACACTGCCCATACTAAAGTCTTCTGTATTGTTCTTGCCACAGATTGCAAGTGAGGTTTTGTGACAGGACGAAAAATTGCCAGTTTTCAGCAATTTTGATATTTATTCAATACTTTAAAGCGATCTGATGATCAAATACAAACGACTCACTGAGACAAAGGGCACTTGAAATTTTTATATTATGCCACAAATATTTCTAATTTCTGCAGAGCAGAGGACAAAATTCATGTGACAAGACTAAGAGAAACTCTGTGTAAAAAATAACATGTACCACCTTACTCCTCTCAACAGAAAACTGTCTGAAATAGCTTAAGTGATTAACTGGATGTAGGATTAACTACATGCAAAAGCTTTTGCTGTTTTCTCCACCAGCTCTAAAATAGGACTCCCAAAGAAACACCTTGAAATTCTAAAACAGATATCAACACAAAAACAATAGATACCAGATCAAGAAAATACACTTGTGCCCTGCTTTTTTCCCCAAAGAAAAATTAGAGGAGGCTTCTGTTAACTGAAGGTAAAAAGAAATATTATGCAGATTGTTGCAAATTGGAGTAAACAGCATTAACTGTAGGTTTCAACATGTCTTTGTAAATGCTTTCCTTCGACTTTGAAAAGTCTTCATCTGAAACTGCTATGTGGACAGCAGTGTTGAACATTTTCTTACACAAATGACATCAAGGCAAAAAACCCAGACAAGCCTTAGCAACACTGGGGGAAATACACATGAGGCACCCTGCTTTATGTTCTCAGGTACTACTGATCTGTGGAACACCCAAGGTTAACGAGGAGCTCCCCTTTCCAGCTAGAAAAGATGGTATCTGAGAAGCCAAAATGCGGTGTTGCTCCACCCCAGTGCAGAAGTTAAAATTGCTCGTAGCAGAACCACGGTCTCTCACCTCCAAGCACTCAGGCAAAATGAATACTGGAGCATGCAGAATCACTAGGAGAAGGGAAGAAAAGGTGGGATCTGCTTTTAAGAGGAGCACATTCCTAGCAGGAATGTCCTCTTTCCTGCTGAGGACATGTGTGCCCCTACTGCTGCCAGTCCTGCCATCGCCTTCCAGAGGCTGCTGCTTCTCCCACTCTGCCAGCAGGATAATCCCAGGAATTCCAGACAACAGCTCTGGGCGAAATCAAAGCCTACTATTTAAAGTTGTTTAAGCTAACTCGATACTCATTTTTAAACAGATTAAGAAGTGATTACACAGAAGCTTACCAGCGTATCTACAGACATGTCTTCCAGTAAAAAAAGCCCAGGGCCTGCCTTTCCCACAAGTGAAACTGAGAACTTGGACAGGGTGAAACTGAATTAAGGCATTTAACATTCTGCGCACCTGCCTAATTTAACACACCATTTAATCCTGGGTAGAACAGGAATTGTACACGGCTGGGTTTGTTTGGGGGAACTTGGGAAATAGATATACAGATACCATAACAGATATAGGTCATAACCCCATAAGATCACAAATGTAAACACCAGTAAACTGCCCAGCATTAGAGTTTAAAGATAGATTACATCAAAAGTTGAGCTCAAGTAGAAAGCTGAGTCTTGACAGTAGACGACTATTAAGTTAACACTGCACTGAAATATTATCACTGGGTATTTAAAAACTAATGGGAGAAAACCCCCTTACTTTTAAAAATGGCACTGCCTGTGGCATTAAACTACATGTACTCATCCTAGGTAACAAAAAAACCCCACTGTTTAACTCTAAAGACCCTTTTTACTGAAGAGAGTTCTCAGGACATAACAGTGTTTCCAAAATAAAACCAAATTTAAAAGGAACCAGATTTTTTCCTCATTTCCTAGAAAGGTAAATAACGGGAACACACTACAACAACTGTAACAACAAAGCCATGCAACCTAAATAAAGAGGTGGGTTTGGTTTAATAGTTTAATTTTAATAGTTTTTTTATATTGGTGAAGTTTCAGTAGTTCAAAAAGGGTTGAACAAACACTGGTTCAGAACACATGGAGTTCACAGGGAAGAGAAGGGACAGATTCTCTTCTTCCCCATGATATCTGTTAAGTAGAGAGCAGTCAGCATTAATGACACATTCAATTTTCCCGGAGGAAAGCCTGCAAATCCTTGAAGAACAAGATGAGGAAAATAAGGGGATATTAAAATTCACTGATGCGACTCAGATTCCATCTCATGATATTCACATTCAATATTTAATGATTCAACACACACTAAAGCATTTGGGACACATCTGAATCAGCAGCTCAATAAGTCCCAACGACATGAAAACGCTGAGACTTGCACTCAAACAGTGAAAAATCCAGTTTTGTTTGAAGGCTGGCATAGTTGGTGTCTGAACTGATCCTTTTTCCTTACTGCCAGGACAGGACTGGTCTCAAGTGTCAACAGGTTCTTGATACATGATCAGTTATATCCCACTGGACTATTTTGGGGACACTCAAGGAGAGAAGATCAGGAATCACATGCAAAGTCACAAGAACTCAGAGTTGCAGTGCAACGTCTTGGAAGTGACTGAACACAGAACGGTTTAATGGTCTGCCCTAATGCAGTTAATGGAAGCAATCCAACTGGAAGAAAGCTACGGGGGGAAAAAAATTAAATAAATAAATAAAGGAAAGAGATCTAAAGGATCTCTCACTTCACTGTCTCATCCTGAAATACAAACCCAGTACGTGCTGTACACGACTTGTTTTTGCAGCAAGAGACAGCTTTCATGTATCCAAAGCTCATTATTAGAAGATCAAGGTACAACTTTACTACAAAGCTGTCTGAAACACTCAGTATCAAGGCACAGGCAGCTATTTACAAAGCAAACACACTCCCTGTACAAAGATAGTCTTTAAAAGCCCATAAAGTAAATTCAATGAAATATTGCAATTAAAAATGAAAATATATTAGAAGTGCACACAAATGTCTGCAGTCTCCAGCTGTCTGCAGGAGAACACTGAGGCTCCAAAGGATATAAAGCAAATACATTTGCACCCTAAGACTGAGTATAATTCAAATATTATAATACATGCAAAGCCTTAGGACTACAACCCACTTACATGCACTCCTACTTCCTGGCAGCCATTAACGTACATGATTAATGTTTTGTTAATCACAGACATTATACATAAGGTTAATCCCTTAAAATCAAAATGTACATCTGCACAGTTCAGCCCATTTCAAGAAATGCTGACAAAACTGCAGATAACTTAAAAGGCCTCTTGAACTTCTAAAAGACAGAAAATCAACAATCTGAAACAGTTATATACCAACTTTTCATCATTTCTTGCTGGCCAAATATAATGCCAGAAATCCACCTTCCATTTTAATTCATATGTCAAAATACAACAGCAGCAAAAAAGCTAGTGGTTTAGAAAACTAAAACATCAAAATTCAGTAAGTAGGTTCATTGATAAGTTCTAGGCAGTAGTATTAAAAAAAAGAAGGAAAAAAGTATAAAAAAAAAAGAAAAAACAAAACCCAAAAACCAGGTTTCTGCAAAATAATCCCATCAAAGAACATAATAATGTGATCCATAAGGGTCTACAGTTTTACACAAACTGGTGTTAGTACATAAAAAAACAGAAGCTGTGCTACAGCATCCTAAAAACAAACATTGGAAATCATTCTCTTATTTCAGGACAGAGTGACAGAAGGAATCGGGTAATCCCAGACCCTGAATGTAATTTTTTATTTTTTTAAGAAAATACACGAAAGTGATCATCAACATGTTATCACTGAATGGAAGCAAAATGGGACAACGCTGAGCAGAAAGAAGCAGTAACAAAAACATAACGATTAAACCACAAAACACACAGGAAGATGTCACTGAAAAAGGTCAATGGTATTAACTACAAGCAAAGATTTCTAAGATAACAGCAAAACAAGCTATCAAAAGTACCTAGATTAATGCTACATGGTTGTACCACTTGCAGGTCCAAGTGGCTCCTGTCCTCCACTCCCATAGCTCAGTGAGTCTATGAGTGAAATAAGCCCAAAGATAACAGAAGGCTGATTAGACTGAAATTAAATCTAAGCATCCAGCTCTCAGGCCACAGAAATACTCATCTAACCTTAATCCTGCCTCCCAGCACACATCTCGTTCTGATTTTCTGATATCTACCAAATTATAACCAGCCAGCATTTTTTTATTTGTTGTTTTGTCCAGATGATTCTGTTACACTGTGTTTTTATTATCTTTTACCAACATTAAAGGCTTTAAAATGGGTGTTTTTATTATCTGAGCTGATTTACTTTGAAGTAGGAAAAAAAAAATCGTTATTCTTGTATGCTAGGATCGCCCCTAATATCTTTTCCTACAAGCTGTTTTAGACATACATATAGTGCCTTTCTGCTCCTTGGTACCAATTTAAACGAGATCGTATCAGGGAATTCATTTCAGACACAGTCTCTTTATTAAACTCCTCCAAATTCAATTTGTTATCAACAGGTCTCGATGCCACACTGTTCTTTGAATTGCCCATCTGTAATTTTTTTAAGGACTGCAGTCACTAAGCCTTGCTTTTATTAACAAGGGGAAAAAATTCCAAAGATATCCTGTTTAAGGCAATACCCAATCACTGTCCTCTCTCGTGGTTTTTTAATTAAAAAATTACATCCCTTTTCTGCCATGCTCTTATACATCTGAAACTTTTCTACACAACCAGCGAAAATCCAATAGCTTCACCAAATTTCCTGCCTTCCTCATGCTTCCTGCCTCCTTCCAATACTAGATTGAGCACATAAAAACTGTTCCACAGATGAATTGTCCTCCAACTCATTCATTACATCCTGAACTTCAATTCTACCTCTGCCTATTTCTATTATTCAGAAAACATCTCTAATGAAAAAAATCTGAGGAGCTCACTTACATCTTTCTAAAACCTTCAGTTAGTCGAGTTTCACAAAGCATTTGACGTGTGATAGAATATATCACTGCAGAACTGTGTTCATGAGAATCAGACCATCGGGTACATTTAAAATGCTTCTTTTTCAAGCAGCTGTTAATCTGCTAGACTTGAAGAAAAAAATAAGATAAAACATCTCTACCAGATCTGGAGTTTAGCCGCGACAGATAAGTGTTTTTAACTCATGTTGGAAAAGAAAATTAATTCCAGAGGTTTAGGACATGAAATGTAGCAGTGTACCTGAAAAATAACTAAACATCAAAAGTATTATGCAAAGAATTTAAGAAGAAAGGCTGATTAAATACTCTGACCGTCTCCAAGTTTGCAAGAGCACCAGCTACAAAGTTGATCATGTTAAAGCTGTCTGAACCTTCTTACTCCGCATTATTTTCAAAGACCAAGATACCATGTGTTAAAATATAGCTGGAGCGAAAACCGGGGAAGATAATTACTCACTTTTTGGTTATTCTCCCCAGTATTCTAGTTTCCATTCTGCTGGGTTTGGTTGGTTTGTTTGTCCAAGAAAAGCAAAAGAGAGAATGAAAGTTTACCGTATTTTAAGGAAGTATTTCAATTTCACTCTCGCACTCTGGGCAATGTATTTTAGGAAGTACCAACTGTTCAGCAGCAACACCCAATTCGATCTTCATTCAACCAGCCACTACTGGTTTTATAAACTGATATGAATGGAAAGCAGTCAATAGCAAAACTAATCAGTTATAATAGCTACTTTTGCCTGTTTTTCAACCCTACTTATGAGCAGGGCAATCAACTAACTTCAAAACTGTAATTAGTCCTGAGGTTACTGTGGTTCATCCCTGTAAAGGGGGGGAACTATTGAAACCTAAGTAGTTTAGTAAATTCTCCCTACCTACAAATATTCACGGATCTCTTTTTAGCAAGAGCTCCTGAAGCTTTACAAAATTTGATCACAATGAACCTAACCAGTGGATTCCTTACAGTGAACTTTTTTACAGATTCCTAACTTTCCCCAAATCTTAAACCCCAGGATGATAAAAACTTAGTAAGATATAAAACAACCTTTAAAGAAGGAGGAGTGAAAGCTCACAGGGAAAGCATCACAATACTATCTCTAAGATACATGCTAAGCTTAAAAGGAAAAGAAGGAAAGAAGATTTCAGAAAATAGTATCTGCATGAGGACATCAGAGATTGGGGAGAACTGATTATTTTGATATTTGCTTCCATTGTATCATGCACCACAGCTTCCAACAGCCACTCTGAGCTAAAATACAGCATCAGTTCTTCTCCTTTTAGGCTGAGAGACTTTCTTTGGACAATTTGCTATGCCACATGACAAAAATAAACCAACCAACCAAAAACCCCAAAACAAATAGAAACAAAAAGAAAAGGAAAGGTCTTCATTCTTACTCCTGTAAGAATGGCTAAACAGAGCCATTCTCAGCAGCAGGACCCTTCATAGAAAAGCAAATAAACCCATCAAATTAAATACTTCAGAGGAATTATGGATCCCTCTTTCTTGCAAGAAACCCATGTTGCCATTTCTCTAGCCAAATCATTATATGCTATATTTAATCCACACAGAGGCCTTTTTTGTGCTGGCTCAGAACATTCACCTGCCACCAGAACAGGTTTCTTCACTAGTTCCTGAAACACCGCCACAATGGGACAAAATTGGAAGATCTGGAGATTCTTGTGAAAGTATCCCGAGTAATTACATTTGCCAGCTTCAAGGCAGAATTTAACGTGGATACTACAGTTTGCACCAATGTTTTTCAGGGTAAAAGCACTGCGATGTGCTACTGAAAGCAGTCTGAAACTCAGTTTCCATCTGTGATCCAGCAGCAGGGCTCCTCCCACCAGCACCAGGCAAGAGGATGCCTAAACTGAATCAAAGAAAAGAGAGTTACTGACAGCCTCCCCCAGGCCTGGCTTCCTCTGGAGACCTCAAATACAAGCACTGTCTGAAATTGAGACTAATTAGCCTACAAATGCTGAAGGAAAGCAGCTAACAGATACATTGCTGAGACCCACATCTTCCCTCTCTCATCACAGCAGGAGCTCTGACCAAAGGATAACATCTGAAGGACACGTCCCAGGGAGGGACTCACGTACAGCCCCATCTCCATGAGCTGGTTCTCTGGAACTCTGTCCAGAACTGACTGGGCTTCAGAGCAATTATTGAGGGATCTTGCAAAACCAGACAGAGTTTTTGCAAGGCCAGAAATTCCAGGGGTGAGCTATCTGCATGGAAAGGTACATTACACAGATCCTTCCTGGAGCAGCTGCTTTCAGAAGCTGAGAGAGGCTATTTATAGAGTGCCACTTGACTGCCAGTTCACATGAAACTAAAACACTGAGTAAATAGGAAACAGCAATTAGTTCTCAGATGTCTTCCTTCGAAATATGGTCATTGTCAATATTTCTGATATTTTACACTGTAGCACAACACAACCATCCCAGTGAAGAACTCGCTATGCAAGCACCATGCACACAGACACATCTTCCTCCCAACTGCACTGTCAGTCATGGACTTGCTACAATGCTTTTCCTTTGATTTGGTGGCTGAAAAAGAGTAGCAGGCAATGAAGAGACACATAAACTACTTCATTTCGTACAAGCATCCATAACTGTTTAGACAAACTTGCAAAAACATTTTGCCCAAACAAAAAACCAAAAAACGCACATGGACAATGCCTCGAGTCTCCAAGTACTATTCCTCAGTTAAAATGAAATGCCTGACCCACATTTGTTGTGTCTGCCAGACTGCTGAAACACTACAAAAAAAAAAAAATTACAAATATGAAGAAGCCTTACTTCCCACGCAGATCAGATCAGCAGTGACCAACAACCAGGGCCACCCACCTGAGCACTGTGGTCTTGACCAGCGAGTCAGAGAAGGAAGCTCTTACACAGAGCTGCTGAAGTCTGGAAGAGAAAAGACCCACACCTACACTGCCCTGCACACAAAAGGCACAACAACAGGCCTCTTGTCCGGGAAATCTGCACTTGAACAACCACACCTGACCAGCAGTCAGATTAGTGGGTTTATTAAGGCCATAAATGACATTTGGGGTGAAAATGCGGTGGTTCCCCAAGACGAGCACACCCTGTACGAACCTTAGTGAAAAGCAAGGGTCAGTAGGGACTGAGCATCCTTTGCCACCACCAATGCAGATCTCAACACCAACTCAGTGGGAAGGCCTATTTTTTCAAGGCTCTAAATCAACTGAACTTGTTTAGGTGAATTTACTGTTCTTACAGTAAATATGGTACCTTAACCAAGGCACCAGAGGGGTTTTAACTTATGTTCATTTTATCGGAGCAGCATCCAGAAAAGACATCTTGGTAAGTCTGGGAAGATGATTTCTACCGTTCAAATCTTAGTACTTCAACTGTCAGAGACACAACCATGTAAAACAGAAGAGGAAAGAAAACAAAAAAGGTCGTCTTCTTCAAAAAAAGGTGCTTCTTCAGAATCTGCACACTACAGTCCTAATTTTAACATTGAGCTCTTCTGCTCCAACTGGAGCAGACAAAAAGAAAGAAAAAATCCAGTCAGAAGGATTGATCATTAAAAGTTAGAACAATCCTCACCTAAGGCTTGGCCAAGCACATCTTGAGACATAATCAAAATCAAAAGCAGCTAGATTGTTGTTCTCAACCTTTTTTTAATTTTACAACTCAAAATTTCTTTCCAAGGGACTTGTGTGCTGCACACACACCCCCACCCCTCTCTGTAATCAGTAGATTACCAGCAATAACCTTGATTTCCTCGATTAACCTTTCGTGGATAACTGCGTGCTCAGGGACTACAGACAGAAAACTCCTGAGTTAGGCTCGGTAATGTGATATCCCACCTTAAATTCCAACAGGAAAAAACCAAACGACAAACCCTTACCACCGAGCACAGCCGGGCAAGCCTGGGAGGCGCAGAACGACACTCATTTTACAATGCTGTAAATCAAGCTCCAGCTCGAGTACTCGAGGTTTCCACTCCAAGGCAGGAATTGTTCTGCCACACGAGCACAAAAGAACGCGTTCCCGACCCACCGAGCCATCTACCCTGGAGAGCCACCCCCCGCAAATCCACAGTCCCACTACGACGGATCGCCACACCTCCAAATACACGTGAATAAATACTGGGTTTTTAAATATTTTTTGGTAACGCTTTTTGCAGAACCTGCGCCATGACAAAGAATATCAATAGTTCCTTCACGCCACAGAAGCCTCCCCGCGGCCTCGGAAACTAAAAGTGGCGCTGGCTTTAACTTGGAAAGTGGAAATACCTGGCTTGGGTGTGGAGGCGAGGGCAGCCCGGGGCTGGGGCGCCTGCGGGGACCCCGCGGTGGCCGCGGAGCGCTTGGGACACAAAGGGCGGCCGGATCGGCTTCTCCCAAAGCCTCGGGAACACCTCCAGGGAGCCCGGACAGCGGCCGCGCCATGATCCCGGAGGCGTTTACGTGCTTTGTTCCCAGCCTCCGGCAGCTCAGCGCCGGTAAATCCGGACCCTGCCCGGCCCCGGGCACGGAACGCCGACACCGGGGTTATTTTGAGCCGCCGCCCAACTTCCCGGCTGGATCTCCGCGTGCAACAGTTCCTTCGGGAAACAAGGGGGGCGGGCGAGCGGAGCCGCGCACCCAGGGACCGGGGGGTCCTGGCGGGCCCCGGCTCACCCCGGGGGCGCGGAGGGATGGGGTGGGAGCGGGGGGGGCCCTGGGGCACCGCGGGAGCACGGAGGGATGGGCTGGGGGGTGTCCTGGACCACCCTGGAAGGCGCGGAGGGCCGGGGGGTGGATTTGGAGAAGGTGTCGCCGCCCCACACGAGGCACGGGAAACTTCGGAGCTGCGGGACGGCGCGGCCGAGCGGGGGAGCGGCGGCGCCTGGAAGGGGCTCCGGGCCCCCTCCTCGCTCGGTGGGGCGCCAAGGACGGCCGGACCTCGTCCGCACCGCTCCCCCACACCCCCCCCGGTCCTTACCGAGGTAGTGCCTGCGCAGCAATCCGGGCTCCTCCAGCCCCAGGCTCCGCTTCCGCACGTCCCAGAGCAGGTGTGGGCAGCGCCCGCGGGACATGGCCCCGCGCGGGCGGGGAGGTGCGCCGGGACCGGCCGGGCGCGCGCGATCACCATGGGAACCGCCGAGCGGGCCCCGCGCGCGCGCCCCGCGCC
>VWPU01004373.1:0-32684 GCA_013398955.1 Callaeas wilsoni | reverse complement strand
GTATCACCACAGCTCGAGTTTCTCCCTCCCTCCCTCCTCTTCCATTCTACTCCTTATCCAAAATCCACCCCTGTGTGTTTATACTGGAAGATAAGGGACAAACATAAAAATTCCCATGCCAAGTGTGTAATTTACTAATAAAACTTGTACATTTTTTGTGGACTCTCTGACTGTTGTTGTTCCTTTTTGACCGTGGGCATGTCCAAATCTTGGCTGCTCCCTTCTCCTTAGGGGAGGGACACCACAAGAGGGTGTATTGGTATTTTGTAGTGTTTTATTTTTACTCGGGATGTTGTGCAATACAAAGACCAGCATTTTAGGAAAGACTGCTACATTTAGCACTGAGTTTTCCAGGCAAAATAGTAATCTTAAAGAATGAAAACAAGTTTTTTCAACAAGGCCCGTTTTCCAGAAACAGTTTTGATTGGCATTAAGTATATTTGCAGTCTTTACCAAGGGAATCTCATATAAGGTTTTCCATTCTTTTGTGTGGGAGTGACAGATGCAGGGTCTCCAGCCTCACGCAATATCACCTCCCATATTGTCCTTCCATCTTCTGGAATTTCAGTGCAGTGAAATGATTTAGTGACATTCGCAGCAATTCATCAGCTGCTCCTCTGCCAGATCCATCGGAGTCTCCTGAAAGTTCTCCGAACTGGCTTATCGTGAAAAGGGGGAACTTTGGTGGGTTTGGTTCTTTATTCCTTGATTTACTAAACCACTTATAAACAGTGCTGTCATCATTAAAAATAGAGAATAACCTCTTGTCATTTTCCAGGACGGAAGTGTTTGGGGAGCACTTTTGACATTCTGCGATATTGTTCATATTTGTTATCCCTGTCTCCAGCAAAGGTTTCTACTACTAATAAGAATTCTTTTGCTCTAAATATATTTTAACTTTTCTGTGACACTTCTTACAATGGTTTTTACCCTCATGTCATCAGCTTCTCTTGTCAGTTAATCTCAGAATTCCTTGGTCATAGAAGTTGCCCTTTATTTTAATTTCTTCCAGTTTTAAGTTTTCCTCATTTTTATTTTGGCTGGGTGTTTTTTTTCCAATTTCTGCTTTTCTTTCTCTCACTGAGATGAGTTCTCTTATGAGTTTATTCTTATTTGATCTTGACTTGGTGGGTTTTTTGGACTTTGAATCTATATGCTAAAAGAAAATCCGATTTTTCCATTCCTGTTTTTTATTCCCGCCTTCGTTGGCTCATCATTTTCTTCAGCATTGGGAAATCACCCTGTTGAATGACTAAGTGAAAATATTGCTGCTGAGGCCTGTCGTCTATTTATCCTGCCTATAATCAGGTTGTGACCGCTGGTGCCTTAGCAACCGTCATTTTCTAGTCCAGTGATTAATTCATTTTTACTCATCATACCCACATCCCCAAAAGAGTTATCTTGCATTCTGTGTGGCACATTTTCTTTGAAAATTCAGGGTATTCTGGTGGAAGCAGTCTGGATGATATTGAATTAACAGCAGACGTGCAGACACCGAGAAGGAAACTCGCTATATGTTTAAATCAGCATTTCTTCACAGAGCAACATAAAAATGGGGAGAAATTGGGACGTTTGAAGCTCTCACAAAGGGTGCTTAGAATGGAGGCCACGCAACCCAGTAGAAATACAGCAAAAATAAATCAAATCTTCTTCTCGACTGGCCCACACATCAGTTCAGGGAGGTGCAGGAAAATACTTTAGCAAGTGAGACATATTTAATAAAGATGGTCCCAAAACATCTGGAAAGCCTTTTCATTTCAGCAAGCTATTGGGACTTGAACGTGTATTTATTTGGTCTGCCTCTAAGTATTTCCAAAGAGCAAACATTTAAGAGTCCATTTTAAGACAAAATCCATCTGTTTCCCCAACAGTTTTAGAAAACAGTTTACTTTCTCTAAAATTAACCTGTCTGACACATTGTCATGCTTGGTTACCACAGCAACAGTAGCAACGGTTATGCCACGGGATACTCATTTTATCTGAATTTTTACCAGCTAACTTTTCACTTGTATGTGTGTAGATGCGTGTGTATGGAATTCAGAGTTCTGCACCAAGCTCCCAGCCAGCTGAAAATACCCTTTTTAGCTGACAGGCCTCAATAAAAACAGCCAAACCAATATTTCAATCCCGAGATTTACTTGTTGATCTCGATGCAACCAGCAGTTTTCTTATTAGCAAACCGTGCAAGGGTCTTTCCCGCTGAACCCCCAGATTCACTGGGATTCCCACTCCGGTCCTGACACCCCCACAGCACTTTGAGCAGGAGCAGGGGGCTGAGGAGGTGGGAAAACATTTTTGTGACACCACGGCAGCACAGATTGGAACTAAGGGCATTGTTACCAGTGCTTTCCCATTTCTTGCTTTCCTCGTTGGAAAAATTCAACGTGGAGTTAGTTCAAATGGGGTGCACTTATAACAGGAGCTCAGAGGCTTCATCATTATAACACCACCATTGTAACAGTGCAGGGAAACTGTGGATTTCAACAATCTGCTTCAAAAATTTGTGTGAGATCTTTCCTCATCCTCCCTTCCCCCTGTAATTTCGCCATCTGCCACCCACGTCCACAACAAAGCAAACCCAGACTGATCTTCTCCTGGTCATTTTATAGAGCTGGGGATTGCAATGCAGGCAAAGCAGGAAATAAAATCTGCCATCATTTGTAAAGCCTTGTAAAGGTGAGCTTCAAATTTCATTTAAGATGACAGACAACTAAAGGGTACACTCAGCTTTGGTCTTTCAAAGCTATCAGTCTGTTGGATGGGCCTAGAAAGCCTCGACCTGCAAGAACTGGAGTTAAAAAGAAAAAATCAATAAGAAGAAATTGTGCTGGCAGTATCAGAATTGATAATTATTTGAAAGATCTCTTCCTTGCCCAGGAAAATTGCAAACCAAAGGAAGAGAGGGACTTGGGCAACCTGCCCGGCACAGAAGATGTGAGGAGAACTGCAAAAGCTCTTTAGATCCCACGAAACGCCATCCATCAAAACTTGGAGAGCCTGTCAATGAAGTGCCAGGAGAAGGGGTTGTGAATTAATACCTTGTGCATAATTTACAGAGTAATGTTAAATAAATGCTTTTAAAGCTTCCATATTCTAATGGATGTTTCTTCCGAGGTCATGCGTATTTTTTGTGAGTTGAATAAATTTTATCAAGGACCATAACATTAATGCAGGCTACCCAAATGACAAAAGTAAAAAAAAAAAAGCGTTGTTTTGCTCCACTTACTGATCAAACCTCTGCCTGCAACAAAATTACTGAGAAACCCCACTCTCACAAAGGGTTTATCCTCTTTTCCAGTCCTTTGTGCTCAGCGAGTGATGTCCAGGAGGAAGATCGGCATTAGATACCAACTGGGACACCACCGAAACGCGCAACGAGTGTAAAAGGGAACAAATCCTGTTCTTATAGCGAGCCAACACAAGAGGGTGGTAGAAGCATGTCCAGAAACCTTCAGGCTGTCATGGAAACATCTGAGGCCGGGGAAGCGCCGCTCCAACGCGCACCCATTGATTTGTACCTGTTGTTTGCAGGGCACCTGCGTCAGAGGCACCGCTGAGCTCTTCATCAGCATTCCAGGTGGGAGACGAGACGGGATGCACGAAGCACATGCTAAGCAGTCTCCTCCGGGAGGGAAAGGATGCTGCTCTGCCTGAGTGGGGACCAGGGAGAGCAGACTGAACAGCCAGGTAATGAACAAAAAGGAAAATAAGCACAGACAAGGCATTACAGATGGGATGCATCACTTGTAGGAGAAGGATCGCTTCCTTAAAATGAGGGCTGCCCGCTCCCAGCCGCAGGGTGGTTAGGAAGGATTTCCCTGGGATGTTCAGCCAGCACTGAATGACAGCCTGGGTGCTCTCTGCCACTGGAGCTGGCGATACCCACGGTTCTTACTCCATGACATCCAGCTGGTCCCTTCTGGAACCAGACTGGAGCAAGACCAGGAATTCAAATGTCGCAGGTCCCCCAGCCAGCTGCTGTTAGAGCTGGATCCCCTGAGTGCCTGTCCCCTGCTCCAGATGTTAAACTTGATTTTTAACATCTCCTACATCCCAGCTGTGCTGAGAGCCTTATTGTGAAATGTTGTCCGGTCCCCCTTGAAATTAAATATTGTCCTTTCAAATCCCAGTCGTGGTCACAAGACTTTTACTGTAATGTAAATGGTGGGTGTCTCATGCCAGCGAGATAATTCTTGGATGTCCCAAAGGATGTCACGTTGCCACTGGAGACAGAAACAACATTGAGTCACCACAAATTGTGTTGAATTTTAATACAGCAGACAAGGAGGAGGTTGGGTGCTGGGATTAAAGCCTGTAGCCAGTGCTGTTTCCCTAAAAATCCAAACTCTGCTTGATCCATGTGAGGAAAGGGTGGACCTCAGCTGGCAGAAGGGAACACAATCCCACTGCTGACAGCAGAACTCCCCTGTCCTGCACAGCCTGGGATCAGCCCATCAACATTTCCTGCATCCCAAATCAGATGAACATTTAAAAATGCAGTTGTAATTTTCTACTTGAGAACTTTTTCCAGCTGGGCGCCTGTCTCAGTAGTTTTCTCGTCTCAATTTAAGCAGTAGAAGAACTGCAAATCGATTTTATCAGGATTTAATTAAATTTGTGCTGTGACCTGCAATGCGGTGTAATTCACGCAAGTGGAATCTCTGATTGCAGCGGGGCTGAGCATGGACATGAGGGTTTGTTATTGGGGCCTTCTTGCAATCAACAGGGCCCAGCCTGTCTTTCTAATTTATTCAGGATAGTCCTGGGCAAACGAAATTACTTCTCTGCCTGCAGCCTGTCCACTTCAGCCTGAGCATATGAGGCAGATTAAATAACGTATTCAGAACCCCAAATAATCTCCAGCAGCCTTAGAGTTCAGACTGGGATTCGCAAGGGAAGTTCTTCAGTGTCAGGACAAACACCAACACTACTCTCCATGGCAGCATCTCCTTCCCCCGTGAAAACTCAGTGGCAAATCACTGGATGTGAATTCTCTGGAACCGAGATTTTGATTTTGCAGTGCAAGCCATTAACTCCTGACTGTTTGCAACAGTAATTAGCTTAATTACCATCAGTGTAGCATTAAGCAGACAACTTAAATGTCAAAACAGGGAATTTTTTTAAAGTTGAATTTTATATTGTAGCTGTATTCAGACATGAAAGGCATTCAGTAGAAGTCACCTTAATGTGAAAGCAGGAGTCAGTCTGATTTCAATGCCAAACTCACTGAATTCATGTCCTTATGCTTTATTTTTTCACTTACTTTTCAGAACTCAGTCCACTGCACAATTGTCTGCACTTCCTTTGGAGGAAGCTTCATTTCCAGAGGGGAAAAGCAGTTTCTGATCCCTGAGCTCACCCTGGAGCACAGAGAATATTTCCAATCACCTGAGCCACTGGAGACATTTGGCAACTTGAAAAGCAAGGCGAGTGCCCTGGGGTGGATGCCATAGGCTGTGGAAAGATAAGCAGGGTCCAGGAAAAGGCTTTTCCAGCCTGAACAGTTCTGTGATTCTATAAATCCATGTGGGATTCGGCTGCCCCGGCTAACCACAGCTCACTGAAACTTTCACCAAGGGGTGGTTTTATTGCAAAATCTAGTGCCAAAGTCAACACCAGGATTCATGGGGTCACTGGAGATGGATGGGCACCTACTCACAGGGAGATGGCTGTCTAGTCCTAAAGCTTTTTCCATGGAGCACCTTTGGATATGTGACAGCTACAGAGGGAACCTATATTACATTACTGCAATGTAATTTATAGTGCTGTTATCAACCAAAAAAAGAAATCTGAGAACAAGAAACTCTACAAATGAACATTAATACATTGCGTGATTCCGTTCAATGATTTATTAATATTCATAAATGCTTTTTAAAAAATAGTCGTGCTTTGTCTCATGTAGATCATTGATTTCACTCTAATCCATACAAAGCATTTGGAATTTGCACAGCATTCCAAGGGGAAAATATGATATTGGAAAGCTGAAAGATGTTTTCCAGCAGAGCTTTTACTCTTAGTCCCTGCTAACCAAAGAGAATCTGATTTGGAAGGATGTCTATAAATTGGAACCTGGGAAGGAGGTTTATATGGTTCTTAAAGCCAACATTTTCAAATTGTAATGCTGTATTATCTGCTTCAATATGGATTTCACTGCCCAAATTCAGGCATTTCGCTTTGAAAGCATTAGCTGAAATGTAGAAAGCCCGGTCCAAAGCACAGTTAATGAAGAATAAAAAAATTCCACTGAATAATTCACAAACATTTTATGTACTGAATAAGGAAAAACAGTTTGTGCAGTGCAAAGTGAAACAAAAATATTTTAAAAGTATTGCCTGAGAAGTCAATAAAAACACCCAGTATTTATCCACAACCATTTAATTTAATAGAATTTTTAATCAAAAGAAACTCTTATATCATTCCGTACATAAAGGCTTTGAAAATTAAAATTATGCTGGGTCATAAAACCTTACCTTGATGTTGAGACATTTATAATTTATTTCCAGCTTGTCTCTACACATTGGCTAATATTTAATGCCTTTGTGCTTTAGCATCTCTAGCTCTGAAACCAAAATAATGTTTCTGACTTACCCATTTGAAATTTTATCAGTATGTTTAAAGGATTTAAGGATCTCCACACAAAAAAGCAAAATATTTTCACTGTCACTGTGCGAACCACATCCTGCACATTGCTACCTGCTTATATGAAGTCTTAGTTTTCTTGGAAAAAAATAATTCTTAAGGTACTGTCTTGGTGTAAACAGCTTTGCATGAGCAGCTGAGCACAAATTCCTGCCATTGCTTGGTTTGGCTGGGTTGAGAATACTTAGAGAGTCATCCAGGGTTTGTGATCATGGAATCATGGAATCACTGAATGGTTTGGGCTGGAAGGGACATCACAGATCATCCAGGCCCACCCCTGCCATGGGCAGGAACACCTTCCACCAGCCCAGGGTGCTCCAAGCCCCATCCAACCTGGCCTTGGACACTTCCAGGGATCCAGGGGCAGCCACAGCTTCCCTGGGCACCCTGTGCCAGGGCCTCAGCGGCCTCACAGCCAGGAATTTGTTCCCAATACCCCATCTAACCCTGCTCTCTTCCCAAGGCAGAAGAAAATACATGAGGGTAACACCTTAAAGGCGTCTCCATATAAATCCATACCCCACGGGTATCCTCTTGTGCTTTGCAGAAATGATTGCTATATTCTGTATATTTCCTGACAATGGACATTTCCCACTTGTTGAGAATTGCTGGTGTCACTGGTATGGGCTTGAGAGAGGCTGTCAAGCCTTTTGTCTACTTTTTGTGACCATTTTGGATCCAAAATCTGCTGAGACTCTGCATCCGTTACCTGTGAGTGATTTAATATCCTTCAATCCCTCGATTATCAAGATCATTTCACTTCCAAGGAGTTCCTGCTTTCCGCGTTGCACACACTTAGGGCCAGAGCATTTTTTAACTTCAGAGATGAGGTTGTGTTAATGCTGCTCTCCATTCCCCTGCCGACTTTGAGTGTTGGAGCTGCTGCTTCTCATTTTTTCATTAAAACAAGAGCTGAGCAGGGCCATAACTGTTTTACATGCATTAATACTCTTGATGTATTAATCTGCTGGGAAAGTGGTTTAACAGAGGATAGAATGGATTCTTGTCTTGTTCCCACATATTTCAAGCAGCGTTTTCTATGATGATGCCTTGTATTTGGCATTTGTGAGTGCTGTGCCCAGTTTGAGGCTCTCCAGTGCAAGGAAGGGTGGTGAACATGGTGGAGAATAGAAAAATATGAGGAAAGGTGGAAGGAATATGGTGTGCTTAGATTTAAAAAGAGGAGCAGAGGGTGGATCACTCAGCACACAGAGGTCTTGCTCAATCCAACCTGTTCTGTGATGCTGTGATTTTATTCACCATGAAAAAAAAAAAGGCAAAGGTTTAACATGATCAAATAAACTCAGAATCATAGAATTGTTCAAGTTGAAAAGGATCTGCAAGATCAAGTCTAACTCTTAACTTGGCCCTGCCAAGGCCACAACCAAACTCTGTCCCCAAGTGACACGTTCACATGGTTTTAAATCTCCCCAGGGATGGAGATCCAGTACTGCCTTGGGCACCCTGTTCTAGTGCTTGACAATCCGTCCCATGAAGAGACTGTCCTTAACATCCAATCTAAAACTCACTCAGTACAACTTGAGGCCGTTCCCTCTCCTCCTGTCCCTGTTCCCTGGGAGCAGAGCCTGACCCCCCTGGCTGCCCCCTCCTGTCAGGGAGCTGTGCAGAGCCACAAGGTCCCCCCCGAGCCTCCTTTTCTCCAGGCTGAGCCCCTTTCCCAGCTCCCTCAGTCACTTCCGGTGCTCCAGCCCCTTCCCCATCTCCATTCCCTTCCCTGGACACACTCCAGCTTCTCAATGTCTTTCTTGTCATGAGGGGTCCAAAGCTGACCCCAGGATTTGAGGTGTGGCCTGACCAGTGCCCAGCACAGGGGATGGACACTGCTCTGGTCAGCAGGTGAGAACAGCTGGAGGTTTTTGTGCAACTCCAGCTTTATCTGTGACAATAAAACCACCTATTGTGTGTCCCAATTTCAACAACTTCAGTTTTCAAGCACATCAACCTCTGTTTGTACTGACAATCCTCCACCTCACATTTGCTGACAAACCTCCAGTTGAATTTGGGGAAGTAATCAAAGCAGAACGAAACAAAAGTGTGTGCATTTAGCATTATTGTGACTATGATATTCCTATAATTTTCAAGCTGGCTCTGCCCAGTGGAACACTCCCAGCTCTGGTTTCCAGAGCAGATCTAAGCACTGTCACACTTTCTGCATGTCTGGAAATTTGTAGCCCAAACAGCCTCATCTCCAGGTTCAGAAGCCATCTGTTCCTCACCTCCAGCCCCTACACACCTCTACCAGCATCCCCTGGGAACTGCTTTCCTGTCCTGCCCTGTTTTTCAAAAGCTGCCTAAGATCTCTTTTCTGCTGGAAGTGGGAAGGAAATTCCTGCAGACACCATGGCTCATCCAGCCCTCCTCAGGCCCCACTTACCAAACCATTGCACAGATTAGGGAAAGGGGGATCAGGAAATAAAAGCAATACCTGCCTCATCAAACCACTTCTCATCCCTCTTTGGAAAGGGTGTGCCAGCATCCACCTCCCTGGCTGCAGGATTGTTGGCGGAAGAATGAGATGAGAACCGGAAAGGTGAGAACAGGGAATTTCTCTGCTGGCATACAACTTGTTCCTACCTCTTAGCCTGAGAACAGAGGATACAGAAATACCTAAGGCAACTTCCTATAAACTAAATAAGTTCGTTACACTGCAGTCAGTGTGAAAAGCTCTCAAAGAGTCACCAGGTGAATGAGCTGAGGCAGACTGGCTCACCAGGAAGGCTGTGCTCTCACCATCCTCATATTCCCGTCCTGGATATTGCACAGCAGGGATATACCCAGCTGTACTCCATGATAATGGCTTCAATTCAATCCAGAGATCCCAAACCCTGCACTGCACCTAGTTTCAAGGCAGTTTTTCCCTCCAGAAATGTTGTTTTTATCATTATGGTAGGTTAGCACAAGAAAGGACTTCTCTTGGAAACACAGCTTCTGAACAAGGCACGTGAAATAAGTGGACTGGCACTGGGAATTCCCATCAATAAGGAGCTCTGTAGAGTATAATGGATAGATAAAAGAAGTTTGTCTCTGTTCTGCTGTAAATCAAGGAAGTAAGATATTGATTTTTGCTCTCAGCACAGTATTGACCTAAGAGGGGATTGCATTTGGTGACAGAGCGCAGTGGGGCTCAGACCTCTCTTTGTATGACATGCAATCTGCACTGGACTGTGGAATATGAATGGGAAAGTGGGCAGTGACTACTAAAGAACAATAAAAAATAAAATATCAGCAATAGAAACATGTCTGGTAACAAATGCCACTTCTCCAGAGCATCGCTCATCCATCTGAGCAACATGCCCCTCCAGAACTAATCCTGCAATTACATGAATGTTTGCTTAACTAAACACAAAAAGCCTCTCGAGTGGAGCAGACGATTCCTGGGCTTATACTTTCAGCAAAGAGAAAGTGAAGCAACTTGGCCAAGCGCAATAATCTTCTGATGGATACATTCAGCAAACAACAGGCTTCTGCTTGGTGTTTGCTGTCAGCCTCAGGGGCACCAGCTCCACGGGGCTGCATCGTTAAGATAAAATAAACTCAGCTGTGGCTTCTTACATCCCTCGTCTTCCTTAATGTCGGAGTACTGAGGGGAGCAGATAAACTGCTAAGGAGCTGCCTCTTCGAAGAGTTTCTAGTGCCAGCAGGCCCCAAAAGTCTGTGGGAGAAAAGAGTTATAGGTGGGACATTATTGGGGTAACTGACTTCATTACCTGTGATGCCTTGTAGAGGCTGACCTGGAGCAGAGGCTGGACAGAGTGAAAGGATAAAGGGTAGGGATTTATGGAAAGGCCTTCACAGGGTGCACCTTGGGCAGTGCAGGAGTCTCACAGAGACTGCACCCAGGATGGACACAGTCACACATTTTTGGGACAGATACAAGTTTTGGCCATTTGCATATCAGAGGTTAATTGTCCAATTACAGCTTCAGGCAGTGCAGTCCCATTCTGTTTGTTTGCTCCCCGCAACTCACTTTTGTTTCCGTTTCTTGGGGCCTGAGACAGTGAGGTGTCCTTGATTCTCAGGCCTAGAGAGGAATTGTTGTGTCTGACCAAAATGGGAAAAGCAGTTGCTAACACTCTGTATGGAGCTCAGAGTTACACACTAAAGAATTGCAGGATTACAAATATATGAAAATATAAAAGCTAAAATCCTAAGGCATCACCTGAACCTGTAATTGGAAGATTAACCCCCAATATGCAAATAGACCAAACTCATAAAAGTGTGAAAATCCGTGACCCGTGGTCCATTCTTGGGTGTTGCCCCTGGGGGGCTTCATCTGCCCTGAATGCTCCTGAAGGCCCTTCAATAAATGTAACTGCTTTTTATTCCCTTAATTTTGTCTAGCCTCTGTTTTTAGGTAGCCCATCAAGGCATCACTTGTGTCTGAGGAAATATCATTTAAGGTCTCTCCACCTTGAACTCGGTACATTTGCCCTCCATCAGAGACCATGTCAGTGCTTGCTGAGACATTTTTTCCAAGGCTTTTGCCTTCTTTTTAAATTACACTGCTAATATCTCCTATCTTGGCCAGAGGGGCAAAGGATGGTTTGAGAGGGCTCATTCCTCTTGAAGGTTTAAAATCAGTCACTAATCTCTAGCAAGGCTGATCTTTAACCCACCCTCAAATAATTGTTAGAGCCAGACAGGGTTAATAATTTCTAATCAAGCAAGATTAGCAGATAAAACAGGATATTGAGATTTTATAAGACATTGTGTATTAGCATATGAGAAATAGTCAACACTGAATCCATGCAGAAACGAACTGCAGAATTTTTTTTAGAGTTTGCTGAAAAAACCAGGAAGATCCTTATGTGGTCTTTGCTCAAGGCCAGTGTCTATAAAATTCTGATTAACTGTGAACTGGGAACTTTTATTTCTGTAGGTCCTAATTCCAACCACCTTTGGTTAGAACTACTGAGAAGTGAAGAAGAGATTCCTCTTTCCCCCCCTAACAGTTTTTGAATCAACAAATATAGTGGGAAAGTGCATTACTTGACCTAAAGCAGGTTTAGAAAGTCAATTGTCCTACAAAACACACCTCAGTCTAGTATACATTACAAATATTAGGGTTAGGTCCTATCCATCATGTGAAGTTCTGATATACTTGTTATAACAGGACTCTACTTTTTTTCCCTCTCTAGTTGCAATCTGTAATCAAGGTAAAGGTTTACAGACTTATTCCTTCCAGTATACGGAGGAGAGTTCACAAATTTGAGTTATGAACATGAAATTCCCTATCCACTAATAAGGAACATAGCCTGGTGGATTTTCCTGTGAGAGACAGAGTGAAAAACGAACTTTCTTTGTGACCTTTATTTATTACCATCTGAATATATTTGACATCATGTATGCAATAATCATGCTTGGAGAGTCTAAAAGACTTTGAGAAAATGGTCAAAAATGGAGCTTTTTTCAGTTGTGTGTTTATGAATGAGGGCCCAGCATTCATTCAGCACAGAGATTAGATCACAGCATTCCCTCCCTGAGCTTGCTGAGAAAACTAAATCCAGGAATCTCCAACACATCAATTGCTTCTTCACTGAGCGCCACAAAACTACTTTTATTTTCTTATTTTAGAGCAATAAACAGAAAATGCTGCGCGTCTGAAAACTTTGACACAGAGAGGCTGTTAGAAGAGACAGCCAAAATGCCACTTGTCTCTAAACAGGCCTGGTGGGAAAGCAAAAAGGAGCATTTTCAGATGGTGTGTACATATGGAAGCCTCCCATTAGCGTGGATGTTTCCCAGAATTGCTCCTGCGGCAGTTAAAGACTTTGACGTAAGCTGAAGGAGCGGTAAGTTGGGGCAAGAACATCGCTAATCCAAAAAATAGCAACTTCTCATCATCCGTGGCCTGAGCACAGAATCTTTAGTCTTTCCTTTGTCAAAATTCTGGAGTTTTAAACTCAGTTTTTTAAAGAGGTGCAGGCACAAGAGCACGCTCTCTTTTTTTAGTGGATTAGACTTCAAATTTCAGTCAAACCAAGTAATTTTTTGGTTTGAATTTGATTTTTTGCACCTGGGCAGGTGCACCATGTTAAAGCACAAAGTCCATGCTGCAGCTGGGCTTTTATGTGCTGTTTTTCTTTTTTCATTCCCCACCTGCAAAAATCCATCAGGTGACAGATTGACCTCGAGTTTAATTGCCAGCTGTAGACACAAAATGCACATTGCTTTTTGTTACAGTTTAGTTTAAAGTACCTGGGTATTAAATTCCCTTGGAAATCTGAGACATGGCTCATAAAATATCATGAAACACCTTTTATAGCCAAGTGCCAGTGACTATCCATCTCACGTGACAGCCTCTTCCCAAAGGGGTTCTGCAAGGAAAAGATAACCGTGCAGCCAGGAGAGGTTCTTTAACACACAAACATTTCATTTAAATGTGACTGTTGCTCTTAATCCTGTTATTAATCGATCTTGTGGATGGCATCCCCGCCCATGGGGTGCAGTGGAATCCAGGGGATATTTAAGGTCCCTTGCAACCCAAACCATTTTGTGATTCTGTGATTAACGTGGGAGCTTCCTAATCTTCCTACAAGAAGCTTTTTCCTACAGTTTTTATGTCATCTTGGTGATTGTGGAGTTCTGCTTCCCAAAATATTAATAATTTTAACAAATTTTTTAAAAAAATTTTTTATGGTAATTGGAAATATTTTCCTTGAAAAATTCTTACATCTCAGTGGCTCATTCCTATAAACCACGTTACTCAGTTTTCATTAGATCCTTGTGTTTTAGGAGAAAATTATTCTGAATTTTAGTACATGGTTTTCACCTCTTCTGTCTTAGCAACATCAGAAAGCTGAAACAGTATTTGATATAGGAATCAGGACATTACCTTAACCTGCCTCACATATTCCCTCAGTTTTACAGAAGTCTTCACATTTCTCTTCTCAGCCTTTTGTTACCCAAACAAACCCCAAGGCGAAGGCTCTCAGCAGTTTCAAGTCCGTAGCTGGAACATCTAAGGAAAACATATGGAGGAAGTAATGAGGTTTGGGAGCTGTACAGATTTTATCCATCTAACTTCACCCCTAGGACTGAAGTTTCACATATTCATCTGGGTCCTATTTCGAGTCCCAGAATTAGGCCAATACAGTTTTTTCAGCACATCCTTCAGATCAGCCCTCTCAGAAATCCCCCTTTCTCTTTTCTCCAGCTCAGCATGAATAAGATACAGCTCTAAAGAGAACAAAAACACTTCAAAATTCTGTTTTGAGCTGGTTCATCTGTGATTTCCCAGTGACAATCTGCCTCACGAAGTTTGGGTGCTTCTCCTGCATGAGCTCCGTGTGCTGCCAACTTCCTGCAATTGTCTCTGCTCTCAAGGGCTGGTGCAGCTGCCTGTGTTCATCCAAATGATGAAGAGGAAGATCCCGAAGCCTGGGTTTTTTTGTTCATTTCAACAGACCTTGGATCAGGTCTTGAGGGTTCCTGAACAAAGGGGAACATAAAGAAAGCAGCCTTGTGCAAAGATATTTGGGTAGGAGGAGGGGAGGGAAGAAAGAGACAGAGAGAAGAGGAAAACAACCTCTTCTTTAGTGGGGTTAAAAGATGAACTTTCAAAACTTTCCTGACTTCTCTAAGTTTTTGTCAAAATCCTTTCAGGTATGTGCTCGAATATGTTGCAGCTGAAAAACTGCTATTGCTTGACCCCATCAAGACCTCTGCTGAGTTCCTGTCATGTTTGAGAAACTCTTCTTCAAAATGTCCTCAGTAACAAGCCTAATAGTGTTTGGAAATAATTGGGCTCCATGTTACCTTTTACTTTTTCCTAAAAGCCCGTGTAGTTTTCTCCTTATTTCCCTTCCTATCCATGGGCATTTTTTACTGTCCTGAATCACAACAGAAACTCTTTTTTTTTAAAAAAAATCCTACCTGCATATAAATTCTGCTATTGCAAGAAAGTATTCTATGAAAGAGTCATTGGAAAAATCATCTGAGAGACACCTCAAATGTTATCCGGCTCATAGAATCACAGAACAGTTTGGGTTGGAAAAGACATTAAAGACCATCCAGTTCCAACCCTTTCCATGGGCAGGGACACCTTCCACTAGCCCAGGCTGTTCCAAGCCCTGTCCAACCTGGCCTTGGGCACTTCCAGGGATCCAGGGGCAGCCACAGCTTCTCTGGGCACCCTGTGCCAGGGTCTTACCACCCTCTGTGTAAGTAATTTCTTATTCTAAGTACTTCCTCATTTCTTGATTAAGTTCATGACATCATGAGTTTTGTTTTTCATGTATAAAATGTTCCTTCCCATTTGGAAAAGGGAAAAAGTTTGGGAAGCAAAGTCTGAAGAAAAGTGCTTGTGGCAAAGGTCCTTAGCCCTGTACAGGGCTGAATATTTCTGTTCCCAGGAGTGTTCTCCCTAAAAGTCAATACAAAGGTGGATAAAATAACTGATGGGAGAACCCTAAAATAATGTGAAGGGTAATTTCTGCAGGGGTCTTCCACCCACAGTAGCTCATTCCCAACATACCTGTTCCCCATCAGTGAGCATCACACTATTTTATTAATCATATTAATAAAATAGCATCCAACAGGTTTTCCAAGGCACTGGAGTATCCAAAGCTGATAGATCCATGCTCCCAATTGTGCAGCTGTTTACTTGACTTACAACTACAACCAGCCCTCTGAAATAACAAGTTGTAGCTTAACCCAAATGTCTTAAGAGCAAAAACCCTTCACAGAGCTGTATGGAATTGGAGTTGACATTATTTCTTCTCACATAACAATGGGCTCCTCTTATAAATTATCAGTCCCAGCAGTGGAGGATGCCAGCCTGACAAACCAGTCTTTCATCTTGTTTTTCCTCCAGTTTTTGCAACTGCTTCAGGGACTTGTCCTTTTTATCATTTCCAGCAGAAATGACAGGCTGGTCTTTTTTTCCACATCATTAATACCATTCCTGCCCCTGGCAGGGCGTGCTGTGCAAAATGAACCTTCCCTTAGCCTGGAGTTGGAGGACGTAGATCTTCTCACATTTTAGCGAACACAAGGGGGGTTGGGTTTTATCCAAACCCATTCCATAGTGCCCTAAATTCTATCCCACGATGTGCCCTGGCTCCATGGCTCTATTTCCAACTGCAGCTCTCCATCCCCAGCACATCCTGCACCACTGCATCCAACACAGACAGTGGGATTTCACTGGGATTCAGGAGAACGACACAGGACCTAAACCAGGCCTTGCATCCCTATTTCAGATTTTCCTCTTCGCTTCTGTCATGTACAGCTGGGAAGGGTTTTTTGTATGGGAGCTGGATCTACAATGTGTAGGTGAACTGGGGATTCTTTAGGCTCTCTAGCAATGCCGAAAGGAATTCAGTCCTACTGGAGCCTTCATTCTGAAAATCAAATATGTAACACTCTTTTTTGAATTCTATAAAAATATTTAAAATAAACAGAATTTTGTAAAGAAATGCCTAATTTTGGGGTGCTTGGAGACAAGTAGAAGTTCACTGAGAGACTAAAATCCTTTAAATGGCACAGGTTTTTTTCCTCTTCCTCCTTCCTTATTTTGTGTTTTCTTCCTGCATTTATTTCTTTTTCTTCTGCTTCAGGACCTTCACAATTTATGCAAGCTTTATGTAAGTCCCTATAGAAATTTATTTCAGATGACTTGCTCTGTGTGGCTGGTGGAGCTTGCCAAGGATTTCTGGTGAGCAGATTTGTGGGTGTCTCTGTGTGTGTGGAAAAGGGAAGGGAGAGTTTTGCATTTCAGACAGGGCACGCAGGACCAAGCCAGACATCTGATTTGCATAAAGAAAAAACAGAAAACAGCATAAAGGAAATATCTGCTCTTCTGAGTGCAAAAATCTAGAGAAGAAAATGAAGGAAATTTTCTTTCTTGGGACTGTGGATGAGACTGGAAATTTACGCTAGGCTCTAACTGAAACTTAATAAATTATCCTAGAGTTTCTTTGAACAATTGCACTGAGTAACACAAATTTAGAGCACCATGCCCCTTAGAATTACCAAACCTGTGCAACATTTCCCTAAGATTTAAGTTCCATCCCCCTTTCCCTAATGGATACACTGAAGCCTAATTAGGCTAGATGACTTGAGGGTTGGAACAAGATCAACTTTAAGGTTCCTTTCAGCCCAAACTTTCTGTGATTCTATGATTTTATGACTTGGCTAGAGAAACACGCAGTTTAGGCATAAAATCCCTTGAATGCCATGACCCATGCAATAACCAATAATTAATATTTAAGATGATGGAGGAAAAAATAACCACTTTATCCCAAAGTACAAGCCCATCCGTATGTGCACTGAAAATATTTATCCCAATATGAGTGGCTTTCCATCAGGATAGGTCTTGTTTAGCAGAAGGAAGAGAATAGGATTAATGTTTATACTCACATTCATTGAAGGAGTCTCCCCCATCTGTGAAATTAATGTGACAAAACAACATCTTCACACGTCATTTACTTTTAATTTCTTTTCTGTTTTTTAAAAAAGTAGTCTAATTAAAGAAAAGATTGTGAAGGAGAAGAGCAGGAGTGGAAGAAATCTCGATGCAGGACTTGAAAGCACCATATTGCAATTTGGGATTAGAAGAGGAAAAGATGAATTTGCATGTTGATGCCTTTCATACTTATTCAGTTAGAAAAGTGTTTATTGAATGCTTTAGGCACAGAATGTTACAAACATGATCAGAATTTCAGCCACTCAAAATAACCAACGGAAACATGCTCTCTCCTTAAATGGAGGAAGTTCAGGAGCCAGAGGCCCGCAGGTCAAATGCTAGAGATGTCCAAAAAGCACCAAAATCTCTTTTGTAATCCTTCTCTCTGTGACAGTGCCAGGACCCGAGGGAAGGGCTGGAGCTGTGCCAGGAAGGTTTAGTTGGATTATCAGGAAAGGTTCTTTCCCCAGAGGGTGCTGGGCACTGCCCAGGCTCCCCAGGGAATGGGCACGGCCCCGAGGCTGCCGGAGCTGCAGGAGGGTTTGGACAACACTCCCAGGGATGCCCAGGGTAGGACTGTTGGGATGTCTGGGCAGGACCAGGACTTGATGATCCTTGTGGGTCCCTTCCAATTTGGGATATTTTATGATTCTATTAAATGTTTCTTTTCCAAAATGACTTTAACATCTAGCCTTAGTTAAATGTATTGAAGTTAAAAACTAATTAATATGTGCTGCTAGAACAAAGTCTTTGGTTTCTCCAAATGGACAACAGAATCAGAAGAGGAAAATCAAAAAAGATACAAAATATAAGGGAAAACTAACCAGAGCCACAAAAATCTGTTCTTGGCAGCTCTAAGATTCATTAGTTGCAAGTGAAAAACACGGGAAGTTTCCATCACGCTTCAACATAAAGTGGGAGTTGTCAACAGGTTAATGCCAAGAAGTCACACTGTTTAATGTCTTTTTTGCTTCAGCCTTCGCTAAAATAATTAGCCTTGGTCAGATACACTGATAAAACCTGCACAGAGGGGAAAGGCCAAGCTAGAAAAGGCAAGAGGTAACTAAACCAGACAGAACACAGATGGGTGTGGTGGGAGGTGTTAAAAGCTCCCATATAACTTTATATTGTTTAATTACCTTTATGGAAAGAACTGGTTTTAGTACGTCCAAAACTGACAGTGATTCTTCTGTAGAATGGAAACCTGAATGAATAAAACTCCCCCCCNTGAATAAAACTCCCCCCCCAGAAAAAAAACAACCAAAAAAAACAAAAAAAAAAAAAACCAAACTCAAAACCCCCCACAAACAAACAAATAAAAAAACCCCAAACCCCTAAGCATATTGACTACCCTCTTAAAACCCTCTGAGTTTGAAAGAAATTATCATCATCACCAATATAAACACAGACACTGAGGAAATCAGGAGTTTAGGAGCTAACATGAACCTATTCAATTACAAGAAATGTTTCAGGCCAGTCTATTTTCCTTTCAAGATACAATAATAGTCTTTAGGGGGAAAGCTGTTGATGTCAAGTCTTTACTTTTACGAAGCTTTTTTTTGTGCTATCCTATAGAACGTCCTTGTGGTAAGATGTGAAAGCATTAGCAGAGTGTACAGAGGGTGTAAGTGCTCTATGGAGAGTTCAAAAAGAGCTGAAAAACTGTCCCCAAGTTGTTAAATGTTCAGTTCAGAGCCACATGGCACTGCAACTCTCTCGAGTTTGGTGCTATTACATGTACTCAGTAACCTTGATTAAAAAAATAGTGTGATTTTAGGGTTATAGACAACCTAAAATTTTGTAGTACTGGAGAGGATAAGTAGAATTCTGAGTATTATTAATAAAGATGGGAACCATGGTGCTATTAATTACAAACAAGTGCAGCTTTCTACATTGAGACAGTGGTAATCCGCTTAAAAATGCAGAATAAGAAAAACTGGTTCGACAGCAAATCCACTGAAAAGAGATTTATTGAACTTCAAAGTGAAAACTATTAAAGAAAACTCCAAGTAAAACAAAAAATCACATTTCTGGAGAAGGAAAAACCTTATCCTGAGCTGTAAAATGCTAATATTTTACATATATATAGCAATATATTGATATATATATATATACTAATATACTTGGATTTTGTTGCCCAGAGAAGCTGCAGCTGCCCCATCCCTGGAAGTGATCCAGGCCAGGTTGGACGGGGCTTGGAGAACGTGGGACAGTGGAAGGTGTCCCTGCCCATGGACAGGGCTGGAACTGGATGGTCTGTAATGTCCCTTCCAATCCAAACCCTTCTGTGATTCCATGATTTGAACACACCTGGAACCAGGACAACACCAAAGAGAAAAAATGAAGAAACTGCAGTGATTGAGCCTAGAGAAAACAACAGCAGGTGAGACTGTGGCCAGGCTCTTCAGACACACCAGAGGACACTACAAAGGTAAAAAATTGTTTTCAATATACACAGAGATAAGACAAGCTATTAACAATAATTTCCAGCTACTAGATCACTAAGGATAAGAGACAAACCAAATTATAATTTAAAATCTCTTTGCATTTTTATTTTTTATTTCTACTACAAGAATTTGAATCTCTTTGAATTTGATTTTCTATTTCTGCCTCATAGGAGAGGGCAGTTTTTTTTTTTTTTTTAGTAGGAATTTAAACACATACATTATTTTTCTTCTTTTTCATGATTTCGGGGATCACTTTAGATAGAAAATTGTCATATATATAGATATATGTATAACATAAAATGAACACTGCACCTCTGTGCTGCTTTTTTACGACCCCACATCACTTCTTCCAATTATGAGGGAAATTATTGTAGTAACTCTTTTGGACCTAATCATTAGCTGGTTACTTTGGACATTCTTTCACTTTCCTACTTGTTAAGTTGTGGTGTATTTCCCCAGGGCTTGCAATGAATCCATAAACGCCAGCAATTTGACATGGGAATGCATTGTTAGAACAGCAGGAAAGCCAGGGCAGTTACACAACCAGCACATTTCATCCCACGGGCACCGTGGGGCACAAATAATGGCCATTTTATTCTTAGCCATGTAGGAACCAGATTGCAGATGCTTTACTCGCAGTTCTGAATGTTTGTTCCCATGGGCCAAGGCATTTAGAAATCTGGCGCTTTCATGTTGGTGTGATATTTCTCCCAGGCTCCTCAGGAAATCTGACATCATGTTTTGTGACATATTTTGCAGATAGCATTTTCTTTTCAATTGCTCACCCAAATGTTCCCTGCCTGTTGTACACAACACGAATTAATATCACAAGCTGCTGCTGTACCCTGCTGCTAAAATGTAATTTGTTCTTTGTGTTTCTCCTGCAAAAGGCTGCTGACGTTCATTTCTAATGCTCAAATTAGAGAAGAAACTCAGAAATAAGGTTTGCAATTAGGCAAGGAATTCGATAAACATCAAAGAATTTGCGACTGTCGCTTTTTAAAACCAAAGACCAAAATAAATTCCAGAATGTATATGGGTTTGAATAGCCATTTATGGAGTGAATGAAGAACAAGACAAATGTCTGACTTCAGAGGAGTTCAAATTAAAAAAAAAAAAAAAAAAAAATTATGATAAATGTGTAAAATTCTAATTATGTGGCAAATACTGCCTTATGACATTACCATGAAAAGAATGGATGGAAGTGACGATACACCCACTTCAATTAAAAGGAAACAAAACAAACACACAAAACAAAATCATTTTCATCATTTGAAGGCAAGTAAGTGACGGAAATTTTGAGAGAAATGTAGATTAAAAGAAATTAATTATATCTTACAAGATTACTGTGAGTCAAGAGGAACAATTCGTTTAGCTGAAACCGAAGGAGTCTTAACATGATTTGCGTGTACGGAATTGTTCTGCTACATTTTGTTTTAGCCACAGCAAGGGGATCTTTTGAGAATTCTCCACACTTCTATCACTAGGCACAAAATGAGAAGGCAAATGCATGAAACAAATATTTGCTCACCAGGTGACAAAGCTGTGTCAGTTGACCCGGTCTCACTAACACCCGTGGGCTTGCAAAACACACTAAGAGAACTGAGCACAATTCATTATTATCTAATTTATTACTTGTCCTGACTTTTGCTGACGAAGGAGTTCCAGCAGACCATTTGAAGCCTGTGAGGTTTTGAGGGATAATTACCTGAAGATCTGCTTCCCTATTTTGCAGTCGTGCCCTTTCTCCACGGAGAGGCTTGCAGAGTTACAAAGCCCCAGCTCCAAATTTACCAGAGGGAGCTGTGAGCCGTGGTGCCACTAAACACCTTTTTGCTCAGATACTTGTAGGAGGCTGGGCAAGTCCTGTGTGGTTTTTAAGATGAGAACAGTCTGTGTCACGGTGACCATCCAGTCTCTCCAGGCACTCCCGAGCAACTGGAGCTGTGATGGAGAGCTGCAGGCTCATGATTTCACATGGCATGATGTTGTGGTGAATGAACCAACCAGGGGGCCACAGAGCCCAGAAACAGCGGTTTGGTGGGCTGGTACCAAAGAGTAAAATCCCATTCTATGAAGACGGCTTCTGCCTTTGAATTCCTAGGATTCCTGAGGGGTGGTTCTGTTTAGAGGTGACAGACACCCCTTGTGTCCCCTAAGGGAAGGTGTCCTGGCCTGTCCCGCCTTTCTCCTCTTCCTATACCCGGATCCCTGTGGTGTCACCCCGCCCCCTTCCCTGTATCCCTTTAAAAAGCCCCTCAGTCTCTTGTCTTGTCCTCTTTGTATCCGGTCCCCTTCGAGGGAGCTTCTGCAATAAATCCTTGGGACACCAGCCGAAGGGCCACCTCTGCTCATTTCTTTCTGGCCGCGCCTGGGCTATCCACAAGCCCCAGGCACGCTGGGCTCCGTGCCCTCCACCGCACGGGCAGGGAGGATGGCAAGTGAGGCACCGAGGTGGCCCGGGGTGTTCTACCTGTGTGTGGGACACACCTGGACCAAGCTGCGGGCCCCCCCCGAGCCCAGCCAGCGTATTAATATAGCATCATTCAGGGATTTGCAAAGGAGCACCTTTTGGTCCAGGAGTGCCACATATGCCATCCAATTAACCTTGCATGGATCTGGGACTGCATCACATAAAGCCCTGTGCTGCCTCCAGCCTCCATCCCCTGCAGGGTCCTGTCCAGCCTCACAGCTCAGCAGTCAGAGGGAGCTGTGCATTTTCCCCTTCAACTGAATTAAGCAGTAAATTTATCTTCAGCTTGGGGACCTCAGTTTGGCTTCAAGCAGGAACATGCTCCCAGGTCTCTGATATATCCCTTATAACATTAAGTATTTGCTAAGCTAAATCAAGGCCTAGATTTGCTCTGCAACTCAGCTTCGGGTGTTTCTCCCAGGCAGCAGGAGACTCCAGCACAAGTCCCTTGGCCAACTAACATTTAATTAGTTCTAGATGGAAGGGGAAAGACCAAGAGATCCCGTGCATCTCACAGGCTCAGGTGCAGACCCAGCAGGTAGGAGGCATCAGCACAAGTTTTCATTCTTTTTCTCAGCTACAGGAGCTAAAAACAAACCAAACTTTGCACCAGCACTGGGATTTGAAGTGCTGCCTCTGCAACAAAATCTTTCAAGATGACAGTGCAGGAAATTTTACTGACTCTTTAGTACAAGCCCTTTGTAGCAGTTTGACACCTGCCACCTTCTCCCCCAGCAGTGGCAGCAGCAGCAGCTCAGGCACTTCACTCAGATTTGTTGAATCCATCAGACAATTGGAGGTCTAACGGGCAGTGCTGAGTTAACTCTGCTTTGTCAATCTCACAGAAAACACTTGTCCTCAGACACTTTTCCCTTGGGAGAGCTCAGAGGTTCTCGTTACCAGCGCATGGCAGCAAAGAGAAGTCTGCAAGTTTCCTTAAACAAAGACATAATGGCAAAAAGCTTCATTTCTCCCGCTCGTTTCCTGAGACACACTAACCTGGGGATTGTGCTGAATACATCAGCCTTTGACTCTTCTTGGACTCCCAGTCCCGCTGCATAGAGACATGGAATAAGCATCCTGCTTCTGAGAATTTATATTCCCAGAAGGAAAGAGACAAAGATGGTTTTTTATGACGTATAAGGATACAGTGCCCACAGGAGCCATGCACAGCACCACTAGAAAAAAGCAGGGGTGATACTCGCTGCTATGTACAGAATTTTTTCCAGCAAAAATATGTGTGTGACCAGAATATTGATCTGAATATGCAGAACAGAAGATGGAAGCACCAGAACAAGGAGAAAGATGGAGAAAGATTATTTACAAAAGCACACAGTGACAGGACAAGGGAGAATGCATTCACACTGCCAGAGGGCAGGGTGAGATGGGATGTTGGGAAGAAATTGTTCCCTGTGAGGTGCTGAGGCCCTGGCACAGGGTGCCCAGAGAAGCTGTAGCTGCTCCTGGATCCCTGGAAGTGTCCAAGGCCAGGCTGGATGGGGCTTGGAGCAACGTGGGCTAGTGGAAGGTGTCCCTGCCCACAGCAGGGGAGTGGAATTGGATGGGTTTTAATGTCCTTTCCAACCCAGTCCATTCTATGATTCCGTGATGATGCAGTTTTATTAAAATATAATGGAGAACAGTCACTTTTCCCAGATCCTGGATGCCCAGCAATCTGGATGAATCACTTCCTTCTCCCACAACAGGGCACGACACGACACAGAGAAGTGACAACCTGTGATTGGAAATGGGCAGAGTGGGAGACAAGAGGGGTGGAAGATGAGAAGTACAAACTTGCTAAACGAGGCAACAGCCAGAACGGTCATTTTGGTGAACCGTCCCAACTGCATAGACGAAAAGGCAAATTACTAAGATTAATGCTTAAGTTCTCTTCCTACTCAAACACAATGGTATAACTCAATATCCATAGAATCACAGAATCGGTAAAGCTGGAAAAACTTTCTAAGATCATCCAGTCCAACCCTTAACCCAGCACTGCCAAGGCCACCACTGACCCCTGTCCCCAAGTGCCACATCCACACGGCTTCTAAATCCCTCGAGGGATGGGGACTCCAGCACTGCCCTGAGCAGCTGTGCCAGGGCTGAACATCCCTTTCCATGAAGAAATTTTTCCCAATACCCAATCTAAGTATCCCCTGGTGCAGCTTGGAAATATGCATGTCCTTTGGAGCATGCAGAGAGACTGAACTTCAGTTGATTTATTGAGTTTGGGAGTGTAAGGATGCATAGAAAAAATTTTACAAAGAAGCACCTAGATTTTTATAATTTTGGGGTTTTTTAAGCTGTTCATAAAAGTTTCACAGCTGGTAGCTGCAAGTTGTGAATTTGCAACTATTACAAAAGACTCAGGAGCGCAGGAGAAGCACATCTTTTAGAAAGGAGATTGCAACCTGACCAGCAGTGCTTGTGAAGAAACTCTATAATAAACTACAGATTAGCTGGTCAATTTATCAGTAAACAAACTCTTTTTCCACTAAGGAGTCCTCTCAAGCTCTGTGACCAGCATATTCAATTACTTTCCAGAGTAAATATAAGCTACTTTACGAGACTCTTTCCCAGAAATAAAAGAGGTAGATAGAACTGAACAGAAAATAGTGCTTCAGCCATTCCAACCTGAGTCTCCCAGACTCGGTTATAGTGCTTTTCTGTGCTCATTTCTCTGGAATTCTAATCTCCTACACTGTTAAATATAAATGGGCTTCTAATAATGAGAGGAACATGGAAATTGCAGATGCTCAGAACTTGTCTATGATTCATCCGCTCGGGAATATCAAGGCTGCTTTCACTCCCACTTACAAATCAAATGTCTTTTCCAGAACCCAAATGAACCAAGGTGCCCCACGGTGACCATACCCTTCCCAGCAGACATGACTTTGAGTCAGAAGATCTCATCAGAGATGAAATATTCATGATTTCTCAGGGTCTCTAGGAGAAGAAACATGATGCAAGCACATTTTGCAAGCAGCAAAGTGCATTTTGGGCCAGAAGGTTCTGGAGATTTAGAAAGAGACCTTTGGTTTGGTAGGACTACAATTTTGGGCTAGCACAGACCAGAAAGTCAGCATAGCTACCAGGTAAAAACTAATAATAACCATAGAATCATGGAATGCTTTGGGTTGGAAGGGACATCACGGATCATTCAATTCCATTTCACCCTCAGCCATGGGCAGGGACACCGCCCACTAGCCCAGGTTGCTCCAAGCCTCATTCAACTTGGCCTTGGACACTTCCAGGGATCCAGGGGCAGCCACAGCTTCTCTGGGCACCCTGTGCCAGGGCCTCACCACCCTCACAGGGAAGGCTTCCTTCCCAGTATCCCATCTAACCCTGCCATCCTTCAGCTCAAGGCTGATGAGTTGCTTTCCCTCACCACTCTTTGCTGAAGTTTATTTTCTGACCGTCCTTGCTTTACCACATCTAAGTACTTTAAAAATGACTGCTTGCCTCTTGTGAAGTATTATGTGGTTTGGGGATTCTTTCCTGATCCTGCTGTTTGGGTTTGTCATTGAAACCATGTTCACACCATAGAAAATCCATGTGAAAGTCTTCAACGAAACACTGATGGTAGCCTGAAGCATGTAAATATATTAGTACATTTCTGTAAACCCCAAAACCCCACACGGAGACAGAATCACATTTCAAAGCCACTTGCTTGGAAAAGAAATAGGACTGGTACTGGAAACTTAATGCCTCAATAGAAGATTTTTGATATTTCTCACCATTCAGTCCTTTAGGTTAAGAAAAACAATCTTTACTATCTGGATCATACCTGAATCTTCATCTTCCAAAAGCCACACCTGTGAGGTAAACCAACGAGAAAAGATTTTCTGACAGATTAATTTTTTTAGAGATTTCCAGAGAGTTTGCAAAGATGGCACTTCTCCTCTAATTTTGAATTTATGGGTTTATTCTTACTGGAGAGAGGGGGAAAAAAGATGGAAGGAAGGGAATGCTTGAACTTGGAAGGAAGGGAATGCTTGAACTTGCAAAATATGTATTTACATTTTGTCTACTCAAGCATTTGTCGGGGATCTGGTTTTGATTGGGTTCCTCTGAGATTCCCTGAGAGATATCCAGGTTTGGACTTTTAAAAATAAACATATAAGACTGAAACTGTTTGTGCCGGAATCCAGTTCTTGGCCAACATTAGAAAACAACAATTTCTTCATGTTGACACATCAGAATTTCCCCAGAAATATTAAATTCTCAGTCATAGAAATGAACAAGTATTCTGGAAACTGATTTATTTTAATTATTTGGCTCATCCCCAGTAGGAGCAATGCAATATTGACAGCGTATCCTCCCTCTACTGATGGACACAACCGGTGCTATATTCGAGCCAAGAGGGAAAATATGAGCAGATTCTGTGCTATTTTGGCAAAATTAAAAGCCTTGAAATGACTGTGGGGGAAAGCCCTGTGGCAGAGATATTGGAGTTTCAGAAGCAGAACAGCCTGAGCCGGCATGAATTTGGGCTGGGCTGACTTTCGTCTGTGACCAAGTTACAAGAAAATATTTTAGTCTGGCAGCACTCTGAGCTGAAAAGTTTGCCTCAGGCTAGAGGTTTCAGTTTCTTTCCAAGAGATCTTGCTCTGGAAATGATAATGATGTATCAAAAGTGGGCAAGTAGATCTCCTCGGAGGGCTTTTCCCTCAAATGCTATCTAAGAAATCTCATCCTGTTTAGACTGAACATAGAGGACAGTGCTTAACATGTCCCGAGCACGGGGGACAGCTGCTGAGTTCTCGACCCATGTTTAGCAGAAATCAATATATGGGATGAAAATTTCTCTGGGAAAACTAGCTGGATTGAGAATAAAAACAATCCCAGTCTAACACAACTTGTCAGATCTAAGAACCCGTGCGAGGCCTACTGCAGAGTAAGGACTTTCCTTTCTGTGAGCTGATGGCCTGGCCGTGGGGCAGTTTTAGGGATATGTGAAGGTGTGGTGGCTTCACCCCATCCTTACAATGTCCAGTTCAGGGTACCACATAGAGGTTCCTCACTAAGCCCTGGTAAGACCTCCCTGCACGCCCGGTTTGCGATCCCAAGCACAAGAGCCACAAGAACACAAGAGAGAGGATCCTGTGAAGGCCCCTGAAGGTGATTAAAGGCTTGGGCCATCTGTCACATGAGGAGATGCTGAGCCAGCTAGGGCTGTTCATCCTCAAGGAGAGAAGACCTCACCAATATGGATGAGTACCTGATGTGGGGACCCAGACTTTTCTCTGTGGTGCCAATTGAATGGACAAGAAGCAATGGGCAGAAACTGAAATACAGGAAATTCCATGTAAATACAAGAAACGCCTTTCCTGTTGCGGAGGTTGCATGGAGACCTCATAGCAGCCTTTCAGTCTCTGGAGAGGGACATTTCACCAGGAGCTGTAGTGACAGGACAGGGGGGAGTGGCTTCAAACTGGAAGACAGTAGGCTTAGATTAGATATTAGAAAAAAGTTCTTGCCTGTGAGGGTGGTGAGGCCCGGGCACAGGGTGCCCAGAGAAGCTGTGGCTGCCCCTGGATCCCTGGAAGTGTCCAAGGCCAGGTTGGACAGAGCTTGAAGCAAACTGGGCTGGTGGAAGGTGTCCCTGCCCATGGCAGAGGGGGCTCCAAACTGGATGATCTTCAAAGTGCCTTCCACTCCAAACCATTCCATGATTCTTTGAATAACAACAGAAACCATATAGAAGCATACTCCAGCTTTTTTTTACAACGATCCAGCTCCACTGAAGTCAGCGAGGATGTGGCCAAAGCATTGTCACAGCTGTCCTTGCAGCAAGGAGGGAGCATGTACCGCAGCACAGAGCGGCTGAGGATGGAGTAGGGCAGCTTGGGAGCTGACTTTTAACATGTAGACACTGGCAACTAAGCTGCAAGATTTTAATCACTGTTTTACCTGTGCCATGCACGCCACTCGCTTATTTTGGGAACAGCTTATTACTTTGTCTGGTCTGCTGCAAATGCTAATGCATGTAGATGCTAATCAAGATTCCTGCTCTGCTTTCCCACCTCTCCTAATTGGATTGCATTAGAGCTCCTTTGGGAGTTTGCACTCAGAATCACAAATGGCATTGGATCACGTCTCCCCGGTCTCGGCGTGGTGGCAGCTGTGCTGCAGAGGAAGAGGGAGAACAGACAGCAAGGGCAAAACCTCAGTGCAGCCAAATAAGTCCCTCTGTCATGCAAATAAATGTCCTGCAGTCACTTGGAAAGGGTTGCACTCCTCAGCCCAAAGGGTCCAGCAGAAGTAAAGAACTCTATTATTTTGCAATGGACAGCAGAAGATTTGGAGTGGCTACAGGAACAAGGTGAATGTGAGGCATGCAGGAGCCTGGTTATTGAAATGTGGCATATTAAAAACACCATGACCTGACTTAGGGAGAGAGGGAATCAGGGAGGGATTATGAGCTCCTTCCTGCTGCTGTGGGTTTGGCTAGGCTGCTATTGAAGATTGAGGAGAAGCCCTATTAGCTGCCTTTTGGGTCTCAGTGCAATATTTGGACTTAAAGAAAGTAATTAAAATCTCAAGAAAACAAAAATAAAATTCATCAATTAGCTAAACTGACCCAGTTTTGGTGTACACTCACTTCTTCCAATGGGCCACTTCTGCAGTTATTCATATTTTTATTCATAGTCTAAAGTCTGTATCTCCAGAAACTTTACTTGAATGATGGATTCAAAGTTTTCTGAAAAGAAAGGCAAAGTGACAATGTCCATCCTAGAAAAAAAAAGAAGTTTATTTCATCTTTTAGTTTTTTCAAGCTTTTCAGTGTGATGTGATTGGAAAGAAAAACCCATGAAAAGTACTCAGTTACTTGGCTGCTCCCTGGCAACTTTTACCTAACAATCACAACCCTTTATATGATATATGATATATACAATATTCATCTGATAAAAAATGCCACAAATATTTGTGGTCAGAAATTCTTCAAGACCAGAAATCTGAATGAAAATGATTTGGCAAGAGTTGGAACCAACTGCCTTGTAACTACACCGATTCCAAACCCTCATTTATTTTTCTTATTATTTTCCTTGTCTGCTTTTTTCTTTCTTCTGTGGATAGTTTGAAAACATCAATTTTTCCATGTCTAAAGAGAAACTCCAAGTGGTAATAATGGTTTGTGCTCTCCTTTTTGAGAGAAATGGAAATAAGAGCTCAGATGTATTAAAAAATAGAGCCTGGAAAGCATTTGAAGTACTGCTAAAATTCATGGCACTGAGCCTAAATCACTTCAGATTTGGCCCTTGTAGATCATTATGGCATCTTCAGTGTTTGCCCCCAAACACACACTTACCTACCAAGAGGCAAATCTGGCATTTTATGTATGTTGATGTTATTCACTGAGGTTCTTCGTAAAACTGTCTAATCCAAAATAGTTTCGGTTATTTGTAATTTCATTACTGATGGAGCTCAGGAATGAGGAAGAGCCAGGAATCTCAGGCACAGGGTTTACACATTTTTCCTTCTAACACTCCAGCTCCACTCTCTCTCTCAGTTCCTAACTCAGTGCTACAACACATTTCTGGTATTTTACAATTTTCTTTACATCCTGGCAGGAAAGAAGCCTCAAGAGAAGGACAGCAACCTCTACTCATTTTGGCTTTTCATGGAGAGAAAGACTGAATGGGTCCCACTTAGTGGGAAATGAACCTCAGGGGCTCCCCAAAGAGCCAATTTGAACTCATCCATGGGATGTGCAGAGGTTATGAGCACACCAAGATGTTGAAGAAACCTGGGAGCAAATTAACTTCTGAGGTAAAAAGAAAAAATCTTTACATGGCCTCTATTAAATTCAAAGAGAAGGATGAGCATTAAAGAGGGAAAAGAGGTACTTAAAAGGAGATGCTTTGCAAGAAATGAAGGTGTAATAACCCCTATATGATAATTGCCACTGTTCTGGTGGACCATTTTACATGTTCAAACTCAGAGACTGCACAGTAAAGAACCCTTTGGGTTTCTTATAAATCAACTCCCCTGTTTATTATAAACACAGCCCTGTCTGCTGCAATCTTCGTTGTGGGTGCTCAGTGCTCAGTGTCTGTAATATCTCTGCCAGCCTGACATCAAGTAATAGCTTTCTAAAAATGCCTCGAAGGCCATTTTAAATGTGGCAAAATGGTCTGTAACAAAATAGGTAAATGCAATAACCTCATGGGATTTATATAAAAAGCTCCTGAAGAAGGGAAGGAAACTAATTGCTGTCTGTGTTCAGCTGTTCTGTTAAAACATCTTTTGCTTCAACACTTTTCATGGATACAATGCTAATACACTTTCTTCTGGGGAGATGTAGCTTTTCTCACATGAATGTCTGTCACCTCAGGGATAAGAGATTATTCAGGTCAAGAAACATGCCAGGAAAAAAAGAGTCACATATGGGAGCAGTTTCAGACACTTTATTCTTTTCCCAGGTCTTGCAGAGCCTTGTGGAAGATCCTTCCATGTGTCAATCATCTCCACAGTCCCAGCTTCTGATTGAGAGGTGTAATAAAATTCTGGTAATGGTGGCAAACGGTAAAATAGATCAAATGAAAAAACTTCTGCGGTTGAAAATACTTCTGTCTACATAAACCTAACGATAATCTGTGTGTGCTGGCTTACATGTGAAATTTTACTCCATATTTATAAGTACTGAGAGTTGACAGTGATCTACACAAGATGACAGAACAGTTTCTTAAATCACTGTTTTCTCAGGAGCCAGCTTCTTGGGACTGGAAAGAAACAACAAAGAAGTAATGCTTTAAGAACAAAAAAAATTCCTGTTGGATAGATGGTTGACAAAGAATTTATCTTCTCCTTTTAGAATTATATTTTTCTGTCTCCACTGGAACAGAAGCAGAGTTGATGAGCTTTGTTGAGGCACATTTTATGGCTGGATTTCTTTTTGCGACCATCACAGAAAACGCCTGCGTGCTGTCTGAACGCTCTGCCAGGGCTGAGAGGGTGTAGGGCTGCCCGAGGTGGGAGTCCTACCTCGGTGTCATTGGAATTTCTTCCCAGAGGTAGAGAACAGTGTGTTATCAACACGTGAGGATGTGCCACTCTCCCTACCACGGTGAGGAACACCTTAGAGACACTTTTAGCACAGAAAACTTCACAGGAAGTGAATTTGGCAATCAACCTGGCAGCTGCTGTCACTCGAGTGAAACCATTATTTCAATCAGCCACATACTGTCTTTTTTTTTTCAAAGCAGACATTGCAGAGTGTAGCCTGAGACATCCAGATTTTATTTCACAACTGTTCTGCCTTATATTTCATTTGTTTTAGCTTTTCCATTTCTCTTAGCTGTGCCAGCTATTGGGAAGCTTTATTATTATTTTTACAGCCTTCCAAATGCATTGCAGGGTTATAACAAGCATTTTCAATGTCTTGAGGCAGTTCTCTCCTGCCTGTTGCTAAACTGCTTTGAGTAATATGGTTATTCAAAAAATAAATACATCTGTGTGCAATGCATCTAAATGTGATCCTCTCTGAAAATGAGTTTAAATTCTAAACCACATCTTTGGATCAGAGGTTTTGGGGATTTTTTTTTAATCCCTCTCTCTCAAGTCTTTCAGTCACAGCTGAACTTTCCAAGAATAAAACTTCCAAGACTCTTATACACAATACGAGGAAATTCTGCAACAGAAATGACACAAACTTTTATCCACTTGCTGGAGTCAGATTATTTCAAGAAGTAGATTCTGCTCAAAGCACCATCATGTTCCTCTGCTCTGTGTCTCTGAAGCAGTCATGGCTTTCATCACTTTACGTTTAAGGAGCCTTATGCTATTTCTCTGCATGCTGTACTACAGGCAGTGAGAATCCAACAGCCTGAATTGCTTTCATTCTCAGAGTCATTATGAGGAGGGAACTAGAAGAAAATCTTGTTAAGAAATAACATCCTCTGCTTCTCTGCATAACCACCTTTATGCTCAAATAATGAAATCTTTAAAGACACTTGCTTGGCAAGACCTTCTGAAATTAGTTTAAAAGGACAGAGAAAGCAGAATATGTTTAGGAGGTTCTCTGCTGCACCCACAGTATTTCGTGACTGAAAGTCCTTCTTTCAATCACAAACATCTTTAAAAAAATAAAATAGATGCAGAGCACATTCAGCGTGAAGAAAGGTGTCCTAAGGAAAAGAAGATTCAAGTTATTTGACTGTCCTGTTTCAATTCTCATGTCACTGTGACCCAGCTGCTGCACACCACAGGCCAAGCACCCTCCTCTGGGGCACTTTTAGGAAGTTTGGCTGCAGCAGAGCCCTGCCAGCCATAAGAGATTGTTGTGTCAGTAGGGAATAGCACCATGTGCTCACCCTCCCGTGCTGGAACAATCCAAATGGGCACCCCAGGGACTCACAGGATCATTCAGGTCGGGAAAGACCTCTGAGATCATCAAGCCCAACTGCCAACCCAGCATCACCACCACGTTCATCACTAAACCATGTCCTCATGTGCCATATTCTCATGTTTGGCATTTTTTTCAACACTTTTGGAGTTGGTGACTCCAGCACAGCCCTGGGAATCTTGTTCCAGTGCCTGACAACCCTTTCCATGAAGAAATTTTTTCTATTATCAACCTAAACCTCCCCTGAGGCAATTTGAGGCTGTTTCCTCTTGTCTTGTCCCAATGAGATGACTCTGGGCCTGAAAAAAGTGTCTGTGGGTCAGCATTGTGTGGCAGGACATATCCTCC
>VWPU01004372.1:0-43522 GCA_013398955.1 Callaeas wilsoni | reverse complement strand
GACAGTCACACTGCCCAGGGACAAGGCCTGCCTGCTGCAGGACATCCGCCGGGCAGGCTTTGGGTCTCACCCGTGTTTCAGCTGGGTCGCTCTGTTCAGCCTGAGTATCGAAAATTCCAGGTGCAAGCCTCCCTGCACAGAGCTCGTCACTGGATCGGGATGAGGCCCAGAGAACCACAGCAGATTTGGGAGCCAGTCCTGAATTCAGCACCAAGAAACTGCTCCTATAAACAGCTCCTTTTAGCAGTCACCTGTATTTTCTTACTGAATTCATCTCGGTGGAACTGAGACTGAAAGTCTGACTCGTGATCTTTTCCAGACTTCTCACCAGCTCAATTTTCCCTGCCATGGCACTATTTTCCCAAGGATTCTGGAGCTGCCTGCATTTTCCTTGGAGATGTGAAGCTGCCAGCGCCTCATTCCTTCAGACAGCGTGCTACTACCCCTTAGCATCTAGCACATCTAGTAGTAGGATCAGAGAGCCCCCGAGGACAAAGCGCTCTCAAATCAATCATTCAGGGGCTCTCAGCCCTGACCAGCACAGCTCCCCTACTCCCTACAGCTTCCATGGAGGACGAAAACCCATCTCCTGCTCCCACAGAACCACGGCCCGGCTGTTTAGTGAGCAGAGGGATGGAGCACTGATTTATTGCTCTCACCTTGCTGCCAGCTCCTGCTCCAGGCACGCCCGTGCCCAGGGGCTGGGGGGGACCCTGGAGCTGGTCCAGGCTGGTCCCAGTGGATCCAGCACAGTCAGACTGGGGGTGCCACGGGAAAGGGCATTTCATAACAGGCAAAACATAACATCCTGCATGGCTGAGGAAAAACCTGTGGGAAACATCCCTGAGAACAGCCGGGTCCGAGCTGGGGGAGGAGGAGCTGCAGGTGACAGGCAGAGTCCCCTGTGCCGTGCTGGAGGGGCTGTGAGGGGATGGAGCTGGTAGGGACCGACCACAGCCTCCTCCTCCCCATGATTTTTAAGTCATTTCTCTGCCCGTATATTAACCCCATGATTTTTCCCTTTTCTCCCCTGTCCTGTTGAGGATGGGAAGTGAGAGAATGGCTGGGTGGGTGTGTGGCAGCTGGCCAACGTCAAGCCACCCAAAAAGCAGCTGCACCTTTCTGAGGTTTGTGGTTGTGGTGTGAACCTGGCACCGTACAGGAAAACTGTTTCCTTCATTTCCTGCAATGGCTTTGCAGGCACACCTTGCTTTCACCCACAAGCATCCCTTCTTCCCGTGGTGTGGGTAAACGTTCTCTGACTGGCAGGTTGCACCTGGAGGAGGATATTCCAGCTCCCAGCTGGGGCTGTTGTGCTGTTTTATCCACCACCCATGGCCATGGTGCCCCTGTGCCTCCTGCAGACCCACCAGGGCAGCTGCAAACTCCTGTCTGCACAGAGCATTAAATGGTTTATCCTCGCTCAGCCGGCGTCTGTGGCCAACCAGCAACTCAGCTGAGAGCATTTCAGACTGAGTCTGTTATAATAGTCACCAAACCATCTTAAATTGTTCCATCATGTGCCATAGCAGGCCAGAAAACTTCTGGGAACCGCAGCTATTTCATTGTTTTGGAATAGATTCACAGCAACTCTTCGTAGCCAAATGACACAAGAGGATGTTGTCACCACCACATCTCATTCAGGAATAGCTGCCTGAAGTCAGCATTCATTATTGCCAAGTCTTTGCTGGCCATGGATGCCTACATTTATAAATCCAAGCAGGCAGAAGAACATGCCAGTGCAAGTTGGTGATTTCTTCTTTTTCTGCTACAATTACTTCCCAGCCAGCAGACACGGAGAGCAGCACTGAATCTCTTCTCACTCAGTGCACTCCATATGTTCCCGAGGACTCAATCTCAGATGATGCCAACAGGAACAGAGTTACACTCCTGTGATATATTTCATCCTATGTTGCCTGTCTAAAAGTCACTTATCCAGGTTCAATTAGAAGAAACGTTTCCCTAAAAGGCAAGAAATCCTCTTACAAGTGGTTAATTAACAATAGGGAGTTTGATTCATCCTGCAGCTTTCGAGGCAGCAAAGATTTTCCTGCGCTTCCTTTTAAGAGTAAGCATGTTTATAATATCATTTAAATGTTTATAATATCATTTAAATGTTTATAATATCATTTCACGTGTACATACAGACCTCTGCTTGAAGAAGGTGCTTATAAAGGAATAAACTGCTACAGAAATCAAAAGCACAGGACTTGTGTATATGGAGTTAATCAGGGTTCCAAATAATGCTTAAAAGCTGCTATTGCCTAAAACATTTAACTGAGGGATGCTTTACTCAGTGAGAGTTCCAAAAGGGAAAGGATCTGTGCACATCCCACGTGTCCCCACTGCACCCAGCAGTGTGCTGGGCAGGGTCACATCTCCCCAGCCACAGCTCTTTGTGTTGGCTTCCCCTTGAGCTGGCCAGCCAGAAAGCAAAGAGGAAAAAAGCAGATATGAAAAGAGGACGTGCCACAGTTAAAACAATCCTGACACATGGGAATTTCTACACGATTTCTGTCTTCCCCTCAGCCAGGGCTTATTTTCGAAGCTGTCCTTGTAGGGGGAAGCGCAGGTAAATCAGTACAAAGAGAGAGGGGGGAGAAGGTTCAAGATTCAGTCCCAGATGGACAGACTTCGTTAAACCCCCATTTCAGAGCTCTGTAATGCCTTGAACTTGAGTGCCTGTCACCAGGCAGGAGGCTCCATGGATGGAGCTGCTCGGATCCCGCAGCCCTGGGCTGGGCTGGGCTGGCTGCTCCCGGGCCAGCAGCTGCCAGGTGCCCTTTGAAGCCACCAAAAGTGTGTCAAGAATTACAAGTTACCAGCACAGACATCGCCAGCCTTCAGATCTGAACTCTATTTTTGGGGAAATGTTCTGAATTTCCATGTGGTAAGTGAGAAAGAGGGAAAAGGGGGTGGAAGAGGGAGAGCGACTGCAGTGAAGCAGAGAGGCTCCAAACAAAATTTGCCTTGCCCTGTCTCTGGGAGCAGCTGATGTGCTGTCAAGGGGTAAATGGGAATGCCAGCTTTCTGTTTAAATGTCTTCACATGTTTTTCTTTAATAACTTGTCAGTTCTTGGTCAAAAGAGCTTCCCCAGCAGTGATTTGTTGTGGTAATTCTACCAGGAAGGAGCACTGTTGAATTATGAAAGATAAAAACCCTGCTGTGCTACTGGGTCACAGAATCTGTGTCACTTGAGAGAAAGAATGAGCAGAACTGGGCAAGAAACAACGTCTGTCTGCCTGGGAGGTGTCTGCCAGGAAGCAGCTCCCACACACGTGGGATGTGGGGAGGGGGACAGAGGCTGGCTCATGAGTGACCTGTGGGCAGTGACACCCCCGGCACTGCCAGCACCCACAGAACCCCTCCAGGGCCCCTTCTCCAGGGATCCAGGCAGCATTAGGGAAGCCCAGCATGGATCTTTAATCTTTCCAAGCTTAAATGCTCGGCATCCCAACCTGAATTAAAGCTGCCGCTGAAATCTGAGTTTGTGGTGTTGAGCTCCTCACCATTCACCCTGAATAAAGGTGAATATTAAAAGGTCTGCAGCTGATGGGGCTCACAGGGGTTTAAATGAACTCAGAGGTGCACGTGCAGTACCTGGCCAGGTGTGCATGGCTGGACAAGCCAGGCCTGTGCTCCTTCTGTATTTCTGCACGTCCATGGGGCCTCGAGGAAAATGAAGCGCCCCATATTAGAAAGCTACCTGGAGAATTTTCAACATCTTCTCACGAAAGATACCTGGAGAATTTTCGACATTTTCTTGTAAAAAAATACCTTGTGAATTTTCAAAATTTTCTCATAAAACACTAAATACTTTCTCAGAAAACGTTTCATGAAAGACACGTTGGTTTCTGGCCATCTCTTTTTCCCTGAGAACCTCTGCAAAGTAATTCAGTGAGAATGAAGGCTCTGCCTCAGAAAATAGGGACGGTGCAATCCTGAAGGGGACTTTCATTTAACAGGTTTGAGTGTTTGGAAGGAGTTCCTATATGCTATTAACGATATGCCCCATCTGCAAATGAAGTAATGAATAAATTATCATGAATAAACACAAACATCCAAAGTCAGCAACAGCAAGAAAGTGAAAATAATGAAACTATGAAGGAAACATTGCCTTTTTTGAAGAGGTATTCCTAACACACGAGTTGTCAGGGTGGGAATCAGTCCATCAGAACAGAAAAGTTTAGATACTTTTGCTAAGAGTTCTCTGTTAAAGACTGATCTAATGGTAAGTAAGCTTCAAATTCCTCAGCACAAGCTGTTTACATGGATTCTGCAGGCACCACACTTGGACAGATTGGCACAATATAGGCAGGCAGATAACTGTGGAGGCATTCACATAGATTCAGTATCCTGAGAAAAATCTTGACAGGCCTCACAGATACCAATCGACAGTATTGGAAATACAGGAGCCAAGCTGTACATCTCTGAATTATGCAACCGCTATTTCTTTCTCCTACAGCCATCAGACTCAATAAAATTTTAAAGTCCTGTAAATCCCCCTAGAAGTGCTCCATCTAGTCACTGTTTTCAGCCAGGAATAAATATATTGGAGGAATATAATCTGTGGATCTCAGTGATTTAAATGCAATCTCGTGAGGAATGCACACGTGGGCACTGCTGGACGCAGAGGGTTGGTCTGACGGGCTAAATAAAACCTCTGGAAGGATTTGGAGCTGGGTGGGTCTGGCAAAGGGGGTGAAGCACAACGAAACCGATTAACCCAAAGCAGCATCTTCGTTACAGAATCCTTCCCTGGAAGCACGGGAGCTGCTGGGAAGCAGGCGCAGGGCACGGGGATTCTGCACTCCCGAGGAGCTGCCCTTGCTCCCAGAGGCTGAGCGGAGCCCGAGGACACAGAAAAGCCCGTGAAGCTGTGAAGTCTCTCTGTTGTCATTGTCTAGGGATGGGATCAGAGAAAAGCCTTCAGGCAGAACATCTGTGCTGTGGACAGACAGATGTTTGCACTTGCAGTGCTTTAGCTTTTTTCCCCAGAAATTAACATATATTCATGGAATTTCTGTTCCCTTCACGGTAGGAAAGAGGTAATCCCCCCTTACGGCAGTTCTATTTCCTGCTTTACTGTAAATTGGGAGGTGGGTGACATTTATTTGTTAAACATTGCCATAAATATTTAGCAGAGCAGGGCTCAGTTGAGAAGAGGACATCTAAACAGATTGCTGGTGAGCTAACCCTTGGAGATTTTCCAGATTTCCCTCTCTTCCTCCCCTTTTTTTTGGTTTTTGGATTTTTTCTTTTCTTTACAGAGAAACTAAATAAACATTTGAAAGGAGACGCACGACTGGAACAAAACCCACATAAATAATTCAAAAGAAAATTAATAGGATTCAAGATACACTTTCTGATTATCAGCACGGATGCTACTCTTTATTTTATTTTTTTACAGTAGCAACCAGCTGGTACAGTGCATCATGCTAATCAGGGAGTGTCTTTCACATTTCTGAAACTCCTTGGAAACGCATCTCCCTCCATCAAACTGCTTTGAAGTTCCATTTTAATTTAGATGCAAACTATCCCAAAAGTACTGATAGTCTGAAAAGCGCCTCTGGCAGTCCATAATTACGAGGCAATGGAGCTGTCGGGTTTGATTAGGGGGTGGCTGCACCGTTCAGCCCCTCCTGATCATTTAAAGTTCCTCAGTGCTCAGCCAGCACTGGGGTGCGCGGGGGTATTTTTGTTTATTCCCTGCTCTTCCATCAGCCGGACCCTCCAGAGCAGTGCAGCCATAAAGCCGTGCAGGAGAGCGTCCTCCAGCCCCCTCCTGGCCCAGATATCCCTGCTGCAGCATTTCATCTGCAAGGGATTCACAGCAGGAGGCTTAAAACAATCTGCTGGTATTAGGGCTTAATAAAAGAGCAATATTGTGTCACAGCGCTGGGGTTTGAGGAGCATCACTGCAGCTGAGCGGGCCAATTCCCACCAAAACAAATGACATTTGGAGGATAAGAATCATTCTTTTGAGACGGGTTCCCGTGCTTCTGAATCCACCACGTATCCCGCTAGGCAAGGGCAGCACGCTCAGCTGATTTCAGTGGGGTTACCCGGGACAGGAAGCTGCACCAGGAAATATCATTAATATTTGCTGTTCCTGCTGCTTTCCGTGCACGCCACGGACAGGGAGAACAGAGGGTGTGAGCTCCAGAAAACACAGGCAGCTTAAACAGCCCATCTGAGTTCAGATATTCTAAATAGCAGCCCAGAGAACCCCTCCTGGCCCAGAGCCCCAGCCCCGGCTCCAGGCAGGGCCCTGGGAGATGCTCTGCCACGGTGCAGAATGGTATCAGGAACATCAAACCCCCCTATCTCCCCCAAACACAACGGACACCCATTTCCCGCTGTCTGTGGGGTTTATTCTGTGTGCTCTCTCTCTGCTGCAGGCCCAGGGCCAGCACGGTGCCTCCCCACTCTCCCTGTGTGTCCATTTTTATCCCGTTCTTGGAATTTCCTGTCTGAAGCAGACACTGCCTGTAATGTCTGAAGAGAAAGAGCCTCTCAAATCTTGGGACACGCTTTTCCTTCAGCTCCATTGTCTCACTTGTTTTGAGAGGTGAAGAGAATCTGGCAGTAATTGGGATTTAGCAATGTTGGCCAACGTTACCCTTCGTTCTCTCTTCTAGATACTTTTCAGAAGCAAAGACAAAAAAAAATAAATAATTACAGTTCTGAGGGTTCATCCTTCAGACAGCCCAAGTGCTCTGAATGCCACAGATCACCTAAATCCTCCCTACTCAGGCTTTTCCACCTGCCCAGCCATGAAATAGGATCTGATTCTGGTCTGAAGCTCTCATTCCAAGCCAGATCTGAAGGTCACAGCAGCAGCCCCGTTAATTCCAGTACCCAGAAAATGCTGAACTTCCCATCCCTTTCACTGCGTGCCTCAAACACACTGAGAGTACTTTGGGTCTCCTCAGGGTCACACTGAAATGCAAGCCCAGTAACACAGAAGGGTTTCAAAATATTTGAAGAGCTCGTTCAGCAGAGTTTGCATCTCTTGTGTAGGCTTCACTGGAGCCAGCCTTCTTCACTCTGCATTCAGTCACTCTCAATATCAGTCAGGGCACTTTACTCAGCCATGAAAGAGCTGCAAGCAGGGATGAATCTCATCCTTTCTTCTTTCAGATAGCTCGGGAGGCCACCAGCCTCCCATTTTTAGCCTAACTACAGAAGACAGCTTAATGAGGCTCAGGGAAGATCACCTTGAATGTTAGCCAGCAGCCCATTGTCAGAGAAGAGTTCCTTGCGTCAAAATCCGCATAGCCCTTGAATAAATCTCTCTAATTCTGCTGTCGGTGGGGCTGTGCTGTTCCTGCTCCCTCAGCTGTCAGGGTGGGAGGTGTGAATGTGTGTGGGACGCTCACGGTGAGAAAGACAAGGGGATCGTATTGGAATCTCGGTTGTAATCATTAATTTAAGGAAAGCTACAGCAAGAAGCGAAGAAGGAAGGGTTTAGAGACAGCATCTTTCACTCACTTCTGTCTGTAGCAGAGGCAGACAACAGGAATGGAAAGCCCTGCACATGTGCACAGACACAGCTTCTGCTGGCTTGGGAAACTTTCCCATGTTTGCCTGCATGCCCAAATATTCACCTTCTCATCCCGCCTCCAGTCTGGGAAACATGAGGAGATGAAGAGCAAATAAAAGTCACATCACTGTAAGAAAATGTGTTTTCACACAAGCAGGGAATATAGCAAGATTCCTCTTTCCCTGATAGCAGATGAATAGACCAGAAAATGAATTCTTCAAAAACTACTGCTAATGCTGACCTTAAAATGACCCAGAAATAATTTCAAAGGCTTTAGCCTGATTGTTTAAATACACCTTCAGCATTTTCTGCCTGCTATTAATCAGACATTTATTACTAATAACCCCTTATCTCTCCAACACTCACCTATAAACCAATCATTACAATTAGGCAGTGGGGGTGCTTTGGCCACTGCTTAATACGTGGAGCACAGAGGTCTCATCTCCACCTGGAATCCTCTCCTCTGCTCGTTGCAGTGCTTGCTGTTTCATGTGCAGAAGCTGCTTCAGGCAGAGGGAAATCTTTCTTGTTGTGTTCTTGCAGAGCACCCACCACACTGGGGTTCAGCTGTCACCAGAATAAATCTCTGCTCTTGTTGTATTAACTGGTTTTGATATGAAAATCACAGTGCAAAGGAAATATGCAACTGTGAAGCAGTTTGCATCAGAAAAAAAAATAAAATATTGGTTTCATTCTTTTTCTTCTTAACAAATCATCCAAATTTTCTCATTTCTCTCACGGATTAAGAATGTACTTAGTCAAGGGAAAACATCTGTCCAAGCGGTGAGAAGGAGAGAGAGCCATATGCCTGGATGAACTGCTGCTCAGGGGTAAGTAAAGAAAACCTAGAGGGCTGGCTTGGGATTTAGCTCTCTGGAGGGGAAAAAAAGCAAAAATTCACTGCAATCTGTTCACGTAGCAGAGAGGGACAGAGGCAGAGATGGGAGGGCATAATGCTAGCAACATCTGCAGGAGTATCATTTCTGAATAGCAAGCAGCCCACGCTGGGCCAGGACAAACATCTGTGCGAGGGAAGCACCCTCGCCGGTGGAAGCTCTGCCCCGCTCCCTGCAGTGGCTCAGAACCGTGGGAAGGACAGGACACGCTGGGAGCAGCTGGGGACAGGCACCACATCCATCTCCTTCCCCCAGCTCCGTCTGAAGGCACTGCTAACAGAGGGAGCTGGAGGCAGGCAGATTACCTGTCAGGGGCCAGAGCTGCTAATGAAGAAAGATTCAAAGAGCAGGGGGAAACACGGCCAATAAAGCAGCTCTGGATGCAGAATGGATGAGAGGGCTTGGCAGAGGCGCAGCTCCTCTTTCAGCCTGGAAGCAGAGGGCCTGGAGGAGCAGATGGAACACACAGACCCTGATTTGGTAAACGCCCCACGTAACTGAGTTCCTCTGCTCCCAGGGCTGCAGGATGGGATATTCCCAGAGAAGTGGTGACTATGATGCAGGAGTCATTGGAATGCAGGAGGATAATGATGGAATCATGGAATTGTTAGGTTGGAAAACACCTTTAAAGTCATAAAATCCAAATTTTCACCCCACCCTGTTACAAGAGTCCTGTTCCAGGGCTGATTGGACTGGCAAAGAAGGGAAAGGAGAATTTAACCAAGCAGTCAAATTAAACCATTCCAGTACAGGATTTATAGCTTTATCCCTAAACTACAGTTCTGGACACCTTGTCTTAATTGTGCAGATCCCTTGGATTCCCACATCACTCTCTGAACTCTGGGTGTCTGTGTGAGTTGCCCAGGCTACCTCCACAAGACAGATGATACCTCTTGAAATAAGTAGAATAAATCATCCCCTGAGGATCCCTTCCTATTTACTGGATTTGGAGGGAGTCTAGTTTATTTAGACCAGAAATCTATTTTTCATGTGTNCCTCCACAAGACAGATGATACCTCTTGAAATAAGTAGAATAAATCATCCCCTGAAAGTCCCTTCCTATTTACTGGATGTAGACGGAGTCTATTTAGACCAGAAATCTATTTTTCATGTGTCCAAAGTTACGTGAGATGAGCCTTACCATTTCTGTGCCTTTTTTCTGAAATCTGTCAGCAAACTGGGAAAAACATCTGCAGTGACACTGCTGGACACTGGAGACATCATCCCTTCCTGCTTCAGAGCAGTCACGTGCAATTGTACCAACGACAGCTCTGTAAGAGTATAAACAGGTTTTTAAAAGGCAGAGGGTTTTTTTAAAATTGGTATTAGTTATTTGCGGTCTAGGGTTCAACACTAGCTTTATTTTTCCTATCAGAAATTAAAGGTTCCTGTGAACTGCAGCTCTAAAGGGAGCTCTATACAATATCAAAGGCAATCCTACAAAGCTACGTTTCTATTTGGCTGTTTTTGAAATAAACAAAGGGAGAGGATTTTGATCTACATTCTGATGGTCTCGATTCTGTGAAGTTTGACTGGAGTAGTCCTGAAACACTCTTATCAGTCAAGGTCCATTTCTGTATTGGGCAGATGAAAAAGTTTGCAGCTTCAGAGAGATGACTGCACTTCTAAATGGAAGAGTCTTATGTCTGAAAACACAGATTTGACAGAGTTGAAGCTCTTCACAAACAGATATTGATCTCTCCAAGACTGTAGATAAAAATCTGTTGAATAAGATTGAAACATTTGTTTGTCTTGAAGCATGAACTAAACGTTTTAAGTAGCTCTGATTTTTAGATTATATGCTGAACTATACGTGTCAAAAAGATACAGCTGGAATATGTTAGAAAGACCAAAATTAAATATTTCAGCAAAGTTAATTATAAGATCTCTGAGACTTCAGAGAAATTCCAGCTTGGTTTTTCCTTTTTCCTGCATTTGGAACAAACCCAGAGCAAGAGATGGCACATCCTCAAGGAGCTGGAATCCCACGGCAGAGCCAGCTCCCTCCAGGATGTCAATACAACCATTAAATGCTGTTTTCTGTCAGTCCTACAAGGGTCATGTCTTGGAGGAGCATCAGAGTGAAGACATTACAACATTTCAGGGGATTGTTTCTTGTCTTACTCATCTAATTTGCCATTCAACTGCGTTGTGAGTGTGAGTAAGACACAGTGCAAGGAAGCCATTTAACCACGGTGTCGATTTGAAGGTGTCTCAGCTTTTGAGTCATTCAGATTTCCAGGGAATTGTTACTTCACTCCTGAAAATGATGGTAATATCATTCAAGCAGTTCTTAATTCTCTTTTTCCACATGAAATCCACCACCTCTCAAGAGGGCTCGGCCACCAGGTGCTATTTTGATTTAAAATGTACACAGGAGAGATTAAAATGAGTTGAGTACATTATCTCTGCATGCATTTGTCGCTGACAAAACGTATTAATTGCACGTGGAAATCAATGCAGAGCAGTGTAGCTTTCAACCAAGCCACAGAATTAAATACAGGGCCTATCAAAGCTGCTAATCCCTTATTGCATCAAACACATGGCCAAGGTCACCCAAAATAAGCAGCCTGTGAAATGTATCCGAGAGGAGTAAATCACACCCACAGCTGTGTACGTTGTACTGTACATCCTGGGCAGCACCTGTCATTAAAGACAGCCACAACTCTGATATTATCACAAAAAAGAAGTATTTTCCCCTAGAAACGGGCAGTCTTGAGGAAGGAGGGAATGCTCATGTGGGACTCATGGAATTAAAGCTCAGTTCTCGGCTAAGTCTCAGAATTTGTGCCAATTGCCTCATGTTTGTGTGCTTGGGCTGCATCGCTGGAACGAACCCCGAGTCACAATCCGTGCCTCCCCCACGGAGCCACTCAGCTTGGAGAACTCCGAGCACTGAATGTCAGGGGCTGGGTGACATCTGCCACCAAAAGGGGTGGCTCGGCTGCCACCTCAGGATGTCAAGGATTAACACCGAGGGGAGATTTTGAGCAGAAAACTTTGGCTGGTGGTCGGCCAACACAGAAAACACCAGCCGAGCATGGCTTTTACACCTCAGCGTGCAGCGGCTCAGAGAGCAGCGATGGGCACTGAGGGTCACTGCCTGCTCCCTGCCCCACTTCTCCCTCAGCCTCCTCTCCTCTGCTCTCTGCTGCAGCAGCCTCCCTCTCCCCTGCTTGGGAGCTCCACCACCCTCCTGCCCCGAGCCCCGAGCCCTGAGCTGCACAATGCACTGCAGAGAGAAAAGGATGTTTGCAGAAGCGGCACTGCCTGCTCCTCAGCACCTGCTGCTCCTCCTCCTCACCCCTCACCCATCCTGAGGCTGGATTTGGAAGATCTTTGGGTCAGGGATTGGTTTGTGTCCTCTGAGCTGGGGGAAATGAGGGGCTGTTTGCGTTCCCCCAGGAATGTTGCATCAGAGCTCATCAGCAGCCGATTAGCAAAGTCCAAACAATGCCCAAATGTATCACTTTTAAAACAATGCCCAGCTATTCCTTCAGTAATCCTGGCTGTTGCATTCTCGAGAGTTCTTTTGATTTATGAGCCCAGTGTGTTATTAAAATAATGAATTATGTGTTGGAACATTGCATTTAACGCGGCATACACAGGGGCAAGTACATCTGCTACCTATTAATCAAATATTCACTAACAAAGGTTGATTAGCAGCATTTTACATATTTACAGCAAGAGTGAAAAGCATAATAGAGCTGCACTGAAGATAAATGATAATAAATTATTAAAATGCATTTATCTGTGCGCTGATTAGGGCGTGGGATAGACAGAACTGCAGGTACACGTTTGTTCATCACACAATACCAGTTTTCTACTGAAGGAGGCATTTATTTAGTACCTTATTTTCAACTTTTCTGGGAAAAAAAAAATCCCCCAAAGCCCTGCAGAGCTGTGCACATTCCCAGTCCCCTCACACGGAATTTCCACGTCCAACAATCCCCTGATTTAAGCTTTCCAGTCACCTGTGCCGTTCAGAGCCTGATGTGCACACCCCAAAGGCAGGGTCTGACGTGGCTTTGGGTGACTCCCTTCCAGCTCTCCAGCCTTCAGGACTCTCTGCAAGTGAAGATTGGCCAAGGAAGCACCAAAAAAACCCAAGGTCTCTTAAATGGCTGTTTCAGAACTTCCTTCTGCTAAGAGTTGAAAGTACTAAATCCTATTTCTATTTTTCCTATGTGGAGAAAAGACCAGGAGCACTTTCCGTTTGCTGGAGCTGAGCTGATTTGCACAGAGCCGAGCTTAATTCTCCTGCCTAGGCCCAGCTGCCAGCTCTGACAATGGATTAAAGGTCTGGAGTCCATGGACCCCTCAGAATCCTGCTGAAACCAGCCAGAAATCCGAGGGCTTCCAGGCAGCAGGATTGCTCTCCCGTGTTAATTATCGGCGGTTTCTTTAACCAGACTTCAGAGAAAATTCCTAAATTGTCTTTTTATTGATTTTCGACATAACTGTATCCTAGAAAACAAACATGGACTATGAATGAGAGCTTAAACATGCCGTGCACATAGTGTGGAACAGGGGAGAAAAATGCAGTATGTTAATAAACCCAGCTAAAAGAATACAAACCAGAAAGTAAATAAACAGATGCAGGAATTACGGGAGTTCAGAATTTGAGTTCAGGGAGAAGAAATTAGGGTTTGCATTAAGAAAAAATTACAGCACAAGGAAAAATATTATGGGAAAAATATTTGCAGCTGGTGTAAATCAATATTGACTCTGTTAATTTACTCCAGCTGAGAATCTGGTCTGTGCATCCTCACGTTAATATGGAGAAAAACAACCCAATTTTTCTCTGTGGAAAATAATTTCACATAAAAAAACCCCACTTCTTCCTGATCATTTATCTAAGAGCTCACCTGTAAACCATTCTACTGAGAGTAAATCACTTATCAATCTTTTCCATAAAACAAAGGCAGAGAGAGTCCTGGGTTTAATCTGCTGGGAGTGGCACTGTGTGGCCAAGAAAGCAATTTATAAATAGTGCAATTAAAATGACCTTCAAAGTTTTGCAGTAGAGTCTAAAGAAGCACAAAATACAGAAATTTAAACAATGAAGAGCATATAAAAATATAAACTGCACGTCTCTTACAGATATTTCTCTTTCAGAGTCTGAGCTCACCTCCAAGGGAGGAGGCACTCGATGTGGGGGTTTTCCCTGTGGTTAAAAGTCTTTACCTGTATTTACCTGGGGGTGTTGGGGTGAGTTGGATGTGGAACAAAAGCCCACAGGAAGCCAGGCTTGATCAGCTTGACCCTCACAGAACAACTTGGTTAATTTTTTTTTTTTATGACAAATCAGGCTTCCTTATTGGGTACAGGGATGGTTCAGAGACTGGGGGGTCTGCAGCCCTTCATGGGAGGGATCAGAGCTCAAAATGATCCAGAAAAATGGACCAAGATCCATAGGATGAAAGTCAATGAAGAAGGAATTGAATACCAAGTATAAAATAGGGAATTACTGCCTAGGCAAAACCATTGTAGCTCATTGCAAGCCATCAATGAAGATGTGTGAGAGTTCACTTGGGACACTAAACACATATGTGTAACTCTAGAATATATTTTCTGACTATTTTGTTACTAGAAATATGCACCACACTGTGCTGATGATGACAGACTATTTTTTAAAAATTTAAACTAAAACTGGACTATAATATCTGCTAGAAGCTTTTTTTTATAATAGGAATTGCTCTTTTTTTCCTGTACTCTTAACACAGAATTCTCTTTGTCAGCTTTATCTTAAACATATTAAAAAATAAGTTCAAGTCTTCTTCTGAAAATACACGGCTGCCAGTGGCTGAGGGAATATTTTTGATCAAGCACCTGCTATCCAAGCCAAAGAACAAATACTCGCTCTGAAAGTTTTTCTCTATTTTGGACATACAAATGTTCCATTATGTGACAAGCCGAGTGCTGGGATGACCAGAAAAATACAAGGGAAATCCACCAACCATTGCGTTAATCGTGCAAGGAACCATTCTGCTGGCCACAGACCTGAGCCTGCTCCTCATCAGTTCCCAGGCACGGCTGGGAGGGAGCCAAGCCATGTTTCGGAGCTCTTCCTCACTGGCACCTCCCGTGCCTGTGGCTGGGAACACTCAAAGCTGGGTGTCAGCCCATCTCAGAGCTGTCGGTGCCACCCTGCGCCCTCCGCACTCGTGGGTGACCTGGGACAGCTGCCACAGGAGGTGCCGTGGGGTGGGCACGGAGCTCCCTCGTGTGCTGATGGGCTGAGGGATGGTCAGGAGCCCCCGAGCTCCTCCAGCTCTGCTGCCTCACAGGTGCTGAGGGAATGGAATGAGAATGGAATGAGAATGGAATGAGAATGGAATGATGAGACTGTGTCCGTCCCTTGGCCAGGCTGCACACTTCGTGGTGAACCTTGGCCCTGAGGAACACAAATCACACCCTTGGTTCTGAACGGCTCCAATTAATAAAGATCCCACTGCTGAAAAGAGCTTCTGGTACTGTGACAAGGGGACTGCTTCAGCACTGAAAAATTCCAGTGGCAGGGAGGAGTTTTACTGCTAATGAAATCCATCTTTTCTTCTGCCATATCTTCCCCCCCAGGAGCTCGGTGCAGGTAAAGGCTACCCAGGAATCTCCCTTCGGGGTCTGGGTTACCATTGCTGTTCTGCTTGCGAGGCAGCCCACACACAGAACTGTGAAACTCCTGTCCAGGCCAGCACAGAGAATGCATTCCTGGGGAGCTTGGACCAGCTCATCCTTGCCACAGCCCCGTCACCGAGGATGTGCAGCCTCGTTTCACATGCACAAAGGGCGAGGTGCCCTTCCCTGCAGCTGGGAGCTGGGCACTCCTTAAGGCCAGTGGCATAGAACAGATTCTTCCTCGGATGGCTGAGAGTCCTGCAAACGAGTGCTTGGCCTGAAGCAGAATTTCCTCTCCCTTTCCTCCCGCTGCTTGGCAAGGTCCTGGCAGGTTGGCTATCTCAGCTCCAGGAGATGGCTCCAGGTGTAAGCAGCACGGCCAGGGCCTTTGCTGGGGGCTGGAGGGCAGCTGAAATGCAGGAGGAGCTGCTAAAGAAGATTACCCACCCTGCAGCTGCTGGGTGGAGGCTGTGGCAGGAGGGAGCAGGGGAGGGCACGGCAGTGCCCAGGTACTGCCCGGGTAAAGCGGCTGCTTCCTGGGCACCATCCACGGGCAGGTGCCCCCCATGCCCTGCCACGCCCAGAGCAGCATTCCAGATCGCCCTGCGATGTGCCGGTGCCAGAGAGGGAAAGGAGAACGCCACACACACAGCCCTGAGCCTGAAAGAACCCACCCATCCTCCTTGTCGGGCGGGATTTACCTGCACGTTTCGCCACCTCTTGCAATAACGTTTTTGTGACACGCTCAGTTCAGCTGAGTGACTGCAGCACAGCAACCATTTTGCAGTGACTGTCAAGCTCCTAAAGTTACTGCCTGCGATTTGCACACAGAATTACTGTGCCTCATCCCTTCAAACCATAAACACAGGTAACTCAGACTTGTCAAGACCCCTGCATCAAATTCATCCTGAGTGCAACTCGGTAGGAATCCAATGAAGTTTGTGTTAGAGACGGATTTGGTCCACTGTCTCTTGATTGCTGATATATTGGGATCAAAGCCCTGCCAGGGATCCCACTGTGTATGAAATGGTTGCATTTGTCAGTGTTCAGGCATCCAGCAAAATACTCCCCATGATTCCTCCATTCCAGAAAGAAACAAAACATATTCAGTAATGAAAACCTAAACCGAAGACCAGGAACTGCAAATACAGAAAATGGGGCTTGATCATCACCTGAAATGAATGAAAATCTCACAGAACATTTCTGAATGGATTGCTTTGTTGATAATAGGTTTTTATTGCATTTTCCTTGCATGTAGCTAGACTGGGATACTCTACACTCATTTTTTAGCTTTCCAAGCGAAATATAAGAATGATCAGTATTATTTCCAGTGGGGTCCTAACCACGCAGGGAATAGAGGGCTATGCTGGCTCGACAGTAATTAATTTTCCAAGGTCAGGTTCCACCTCCTGTGAGTAACACAGCACCAGTGGTATCAGTGTTTTCTGAACACCTGGACGTCTCCGAGACAGCTGTGGTCAGAAGGAAATTGCAGCCTGAGTTCCAATTACACCAATTTCTCCCCGAATTCCAGTTTACACCAATGCCTTTTACCTTGTTGAACGCTGGCAGAGGTCACATGGGGTTTTTTTCTGTACCAGTCCTCTCAAAGCAAGCAAAAAGCCCAGAGAAGGTCAAGAACACCCTTGTGTTTCCTTGCCTACACCAAAACCTCCTAAGGAGCTGTGTGAGCATCTGTCCCCTGCTCCAGTGCACTGGCAGCACTCAAAGCTTCACAGACTCTCACACCAGCAGCACTGCCACCCACACATGGTTAAAATTATACCTAAAAGTGGGCATTGATTTGGCTTTTTATTTTGAAGGGCAGCGAGTTCAACGCATTTGATATGAGGTCCCTGACTCTCAACGTTCTTGCCAGGAGACATATGGCGAAAATGTAATTTCTCCTTTTAAAAGAGAGTTTTCTTTCTGGATTTCTTCGAAGAAAAAGAACTTCTTTTTAACCATATGTCTTCTCTGTGTATGTATTGGAGCTGGAACTGTGTGGTAGCTCACACGAGAAGGAGACATATGTTAAAAGCTGTTCTCTTTTCTCTGTTCTAGAAAATAAAAAGAAATAGCAGTTGCTCCAACAGACACTGAAGTCAAAGTAGTACCTCACACTGATTGCAGCAGTAATGGAGTCAGAGCCGTGCTATTCCTCACAGTGATTATTTGCTTCTTTTCCCAAAATGAGGTGAGGTGGCTGATGCTGTGCAGTGTCCTGGCATTGCACAGGCCATGGCAGAGAGGTGAGGGGAGGAACTGGGGGAAAACAATTCCCGCCAGCATCGTTGTAAAAGTCATATCAATGATTTAAACAACTTAAAAATATCCGTAAAAACCCACAGTGCTGTGAATTAAACAAAAATCGCAGATTGGAGGGAAAAAAAAGTCATTAAACGGTGTTTTGAATGAACCTGTCACTCGTGGTGACATGACTATAATTTCCCAGACACTTAACATTTGCTCTTCTCTTGTGCAGCACACACACTCCGGATACAATAATAGCTATTTCCCTGAATTGGTGCCTGAATGGATATTTTAGGAACCTCACCTATCTGAATACAGACTCCAGGCAGTATAATGAAATAGCCTCTGAAAGGATTAGCAGTCCTTAATTGCACTTTCCTCCCGGGCTGGCTCACAATGAATGTCCCATCCCAGCCCTTCCGTAGGAGACCATTCCAAGGATGGCATTGACACAGGGTCTGGTATTGCCTCTCCTTCCTTCCAGAAAATGCTGATGCTTCACAGGGAAATTGTTTATCACTGGCACCCAGTAAAATACTGGTTTGAGAGGTTACGACTCCTCAAAACCACCATTTTCAAAAAGTGAGAAGTTAGCAATAACCTCAGTTTGCTTTCAGATACAGCCTTGTCACTACAGCCTTGTCAGGAAAAAACTCCTTTTTCCATGCAAAACAACTATCATCTTTCAATTTTAAAAATCAGAACAGAAAGTATTTCAATTGGCCACGTGGCTCTGAAAGTTAAACACTATCCTTTCACTTTTTTTACTTCAAAATGGGCAGAAATACCAAATAAACGTGAAAAAACCCCAGAAGGCAGGCGCACATTTTGCAAATTCCCACAGAAAAATGGATTGGTTCTGTGGTCAACCAGCTCTGAACACCTGCATTCATCTTGCTTTTACTTGAAATTGTACATTTGTCCAGGGCCAAGGCACATTTTGACCTCTGGAACAGCCCCCATCACTCCTGTTTGGCAATGCTCAACTGGCAAGTCCTGCAGGTGATTTTTTTAATCTTCCGGTTAATGAAATATTTAATTTAAGGTATAACTTTTCCATTAATGAAATCAAAGGGGCTTGGTGGAAATATTCTGGAGGCTTTTTATCATTAGGCCATGTAAAGAAAGTAGTGAGAGGAAAATCAAAACTCTGTGATGTCTGGAGGGGAAAAGTAAGTGAGGAATAATTCAGAGAGAAGATGAGACAAAGGGAAGGGAAAATAAAGGAGGTAATGTAAATTTTATTCTGGTTTGCTTTCACAGCTCCTAAGTAATTTCTCCCACTTGTGCTCCAAATTATATTGTCTGTGCCCTTAAAAAGCAAATTAACATTTACAGACTTCTTTTCTCTGGATGTAATAATTTACATCCCTTTCATAACTGGCTCTGTCGGTTAAACAACAAAAAAGAATAACAGACTGCATCATCTCCAGCTTCCTCTGCCATTTCCCACTGCCCGTGCGTGGCCCCCATCACCCACGTTGAAAAGAGGCTCCTGACATCGGGCTGTGTCAGAACAGCTTCAAATGGCTGTGAAATGGCAAGTCAGGATAATGTTTGGGGGTTTTTTTCCTAGCAGATTTTATTAAAAATAAAAAAATCCTCAAGATGAAACCCCCCAGAACTTTTCTGGCAGGTGGCTGATGGCTCTGCAGAGCTGGGCAGGGGAAGGACAGGGAATGGCAGTGTCACAAGAACTCCAAACACCCAGCCAGAGCTGAACCAAATCTCTGGATGATAAGGGTCCAATTCCTTGAATATAATGAGGGAGAGCCCAGTAGTTAATTCTCATTTTTCATTTGGGTCCCAAGCTGCTTTTGCTGCTGCTTTGCAGAACCAAACAGTAACAGAGCCACGTCCAGAGAAGTGTTCCCAGGCCGCCCTGCTCAGTGTCTGGTGAAATCTGAGAGTCCTCTCCAGGCTGGAGGAAACTCTTCACCAGAGTGAAGATGGATGTGGGATGATTCTGTGGAGGATTTTCTTAATTAATAAGTTGGTTGCTACCTCCCTATGAGGTGACTTCATTTACTTTGGCTTGTCAGAAGTCTGTGTTATTGCCTCGGCTGGGTTTCTAAAACTGCTCTGTTTCCCTGTGTTTATTAAAACCAACAGCAAAGAGTTCTGCCATGTCCAAATATAGACTTAATAACCCTTATTTACACCAAATGGGCACCAAAAGACTCAAATCATTCACGTTTGTATAGAACTTCAACACCATCAAGCGAAGCAGAGTAGAGAACGTAATAACCAAAGAAATTATTGTCTGCTCCCATTCCAGCATAGGCTGCAATGAGGATTACACAGAGGGGTCTTCACAAAGGCTGATTTTGGGCCCAGAAGCTGCTCTCTGTAAGCACTTTCTGTAATCAGTAGAAAGAGACAGGCACCTTCAGGGGCAATTCAGAGCAGCAGCTAACTGAAGTGCTCTGAGTCCACCCCTGCAAGCCCAGCTCTCGGTGGTTTGTACCCTGGAGGTGCTCCCAGCACTGACACAGGAGGGGAGGTAAATCACCTGTGCTTTGTACCAGAGCCCTACACCTGGAAACTGAGGGCACCTAAATAACACAAAGTGCAGGGAGGCTCAATTTCAGCCTGGTGGGAGCTGGTGAGTCCACAGAACCCTTCTGGAAGGCTGTGCCACCCTTCCCTGGCACACACAGGGCAGAGGCCGAGCAGTGTCAGCGTGCAGCACCCCCAGGCTGGGGCAGCCCACCCACACCTGCCCCGGGCACTCAGCTTTTCTGCCTCAGACACCCAAGGGACCTGGTCCTGCTGATGCCTTAGGATTTAACTTTTATATTTTCATATATCTGCAATCCTGCAGTTCTTTAGTGTGTAACTCTGAGCTCCATACAGAGTGTCAGCAGCTGCTTTTCCCATTTTGGTCAGACACAACAATGCCTCTCCAGGCCTGAGAATCAAGGACACCTCACTGTCGCAGGCCCCGAGAAATGGAAACAAAAGTGAGTTGGGGGGAGCAAACTGAGAGGATGGGACTGCACTGCCTGAAGCTGGCATTGGACAATTAACCTCTGATTGCAAATGGACAGAACTTCTATCTGTCCCAAAAACGTGGGGCTGTGTCCATCCTGGGTGCAGTCTCTGTGAGACTCCTGCACTGCCCAAGGTGTGCCCTGGGAAGGCCTTTCCATAAATCCCTGCCCTTTATCCTTTCACTGTGTGCAGCCTCTGCTCCAGGGCAGCCTCTCCAAGGCATCACTGCTTGGCTTTTCCCTCCTCTCCACAGAACAGTGTTCCCTGGGCTCCTCCAAAAACAGAATGAAGTGTGAGAGAAACAGAAGTGCCTGGGATCCTCCTAGCAGGAGGCAGAGCTGGTTTGGGGACAGATAAGCAGTGAAAGTAGGACACGTCAGACACACACATTATGTGAGGTGATACCTATTCATGTCTACTTTTAAACAGAGGCCTTCCTGACAACTTTGAACAAACTTTTTTTGTTGTTGAGGCACAAAACAGAATAAATACATATTCAAAACCAGTAATGAACCTACGGGCAAACTCTGCTCTTTAAGAGACATCTCTTATTTTTGTGTTGTGACGATAATGGGGCTACTGCATCTTGTCTGCAAGGGCGGTGTTCTCTGAAAATCCTTTGGGCAGAAAGACCCCCGTGTGAGTCAGCAAGTCAAATTCATCCACCATGTAAACCAGTTGGAACAATGGGATTTCCAGCCTTGGACCCAGGCACAGCCCCTTAGGGCCTGCCAGGCAGCCTCTGTCGTTAGTTCAGGTTTATTTGGGGGTGAAGCACAGCAAACACCCACACCAGCTCCTGGACTCACGCTTCCTGCTGGGGGAAGCAAGTTATTCCTCAGCCATGTGCTGCCTGCAGGAGAGGAGCTGAGGGGTCACCTTGAACTCAATAATCCTCCAGGTCTTTTCCAGCCTAAAGGATTCTATGCAAAGAGAGGAAGAGAAGCTTTTCCCTGTCTTCTGCCACCGCCTGTCTCTGGCTTGCAACAAAAGCAGCACACGAGGTGCTGTTAATGCCTCAGCACACCCTCTTCTCCCTACAAACCTTCCTGAAGGGATTTACAGTTTACCTGAGGCTGGAACTTGCAGCAGTAAAGAGAAACAGAAGCTGAGTTACAGCACTCTCGGAAACACCCAGGACCAGATAGGAAGGAAAGGAAATCAATAGGTGTGATTGCTCTTCTCCATCCCCTGTAAACATGTTGGGGAGGGACACGATTCCTCTCTGCTTGTGACAATTGGATTTAAAGTGTTGTTGGAGCAGAAGGGGAATTTTGTAAGGAAAAAAACTTTCCTGCATTCGTGGCTAAGCACTCTGCAGAAAGACTTTTAATTGGATACACGACAAATCCTGGACCGGGAGAGTAGCCCAGGCTAGAACCCCGAGGAGCAGGAGCCAGAAGCTGTCCCTCACCCTGGCCCTGCTTTGCAGAGCAGGACAGTCCCAGGGCTTGCTGTGACAGCCTGCGGTGGGAAAGGCTCACGCAGGGCACAGGGGAAGCTTTCACAACCCAGTGCTCCTCTCAGTGCTCCTGTCAGAGAGGAGGAAAGCATTAACAGAAAAGTTCTCCATTTATCTGACTTCTTCCATTCAACAGCTGCAGAAATAATTTGCAACAAAGACTTCCGGTGTGTCTGAGAAGTAAGATAAAGTAGCAAGGACATGACAAATGAGGAGAGCTCCTTGAAGGACCACAGTGATTTCAGCTTTCAATGATTTTAGATTTTTTTCTCAGGGAGGCCTCGACGTAAATGAACCCACGCTGCTGAAGGATGGACTGGATGGATTTAGTTACACTGCTTGACCTGTATTCTTCTTAGTTAATGGTGAGAACAGACAAGGCAGGTTTCATTTAGCTAATTAAGCTCAAGTATAGGAGAGAAATATCAGAAAATCTATTTCTTGCTGCGTTCAGGGAAGACAATGACGAGTTAGACAATTAAGCAACCCCACGGCAGGTGAGCAGCTCCCCGTGTTGTGTCTGCCATCTCTGCCTGTGCCGCCCTGGACGATGGGATCAGGGCTCTCCTGCAGGTCTCCTGTCCCTGCACTGCCCACCTGAGCAGAGCCCCACCGCTGGCAGCTCCAGCAGGCACCAGGGAGCCCTGCAAAGCCTCCCTGAGGGATTCTGCCAAAGAGCTGCCAGTTGTGCAACCCAGTGCGAGCCAAGCAAAACTTCAACCCCTGAACACGATCTCCAGCTCGCAGCTGGCAGGGCCCAGGCTCCAGAGGACAGGTGGGACACCGGAACTGCCAGGAGAAGCAGCCAGGCTGGTCCTTCCAAGAAGAAAGCAGCTGCATTGTTGCTGTTGTCATGGAAGTTTTTCCCACTCTGAACTAGTCCAAACAAAAATAAATTTTCAGCAGCTCTGCATAGTCGCAATAATCAATATTTAAAGGCTTGTGGAACATTATAACAAAGGGGTTTGATTTTAGTCCCTGACAACTAGAGAGGTAACTTGATTTAATAAAGGAATGCAGCAGCAACCACGCTTCTGAGCCATTATGGCTAATTCTAAAGACCCCATAGTGATAAAGGAACAATAATGACTGAGGACTAATAAAAACAAAATCAGTGAGGGTTTAATCATCAGCAGAAGGACACGAATTGAGTGTTAGGAAACATCTCTTGTTTAGAGAGTTAAGCTGTTATGCACACTGAAGCATAATTTGCTGTCACTCTTTTATTGTCATGCAATATATATTGTAGAGTAATCATTTTAATCTGCATGCAGATTATTAATTAGGGAAATAATAATTTCGCCCAGAGTGAAAGCACAGGCAAGATGAGGAAGCAGCTGGTTATTTCCCCGACCTTCTCCATTTCAAAAGCTACTCCATAATGACCCAGCTGCTGTTTGGAGACAATTTTTATGTTAACTTTGTTGTAAAAAATCTGTATTATGTGTAAGGCTGCATTATGAATATGTCCCTACAAAGACTAAGATGCACATCCATTCTTCGTGCCAGGCTAACAAAATACACCTCAGCACTCGTTTCAGTGGACACCTACTGCTGAAAAGTGTCTTTCTCTCACCAAACTTCCTGGCAGGTTAGGCCACAGGGGAAGAGGGTGTGCCAGAGCCTGCTGAAGCAGCACTGGCAAGAAATCCAGGACGGAAAGACGTTCTAGTTCACAAAACTGCTAACAAAATATTAATGGAACTTCATGTACCTCCTTCTACTTGAGCTCAAATCGGAGCCAGAGTGCCCCAAAACGAAAACCATGACCAGCAGCTCCTCTCTTCTCTGGTTTTCCTTAGGGAAGCTGGGGCTCATTGTGCCAGGGTGGCATTCAGAAGATGGCATGAAAAATCCGTTTAATGTGGAAGCCCAAGTGCAGGTGGCTAAGAACAAGGCAGTATTTCCTGGCAATTCCTTTCACAGCAGCAGCTTGTGAGTGAAGACAGCATGCACGGTGCAATCTGCATCACCGCTCCTCTGGAAGATTTCTTACTCAGCCCCTCCTAAGTCAATTTGTGTCTTCAGAGGTGACACTGCCCAGCCAAACCTGTCCTTTGCCACTCCAGTGTGTTTCTGAGGCTGCCCCTTTGCAGCAAACCTGAATCCTTCAAATCAGGACAGACAGCTGTGGGCAGCTATAAGCAGCAAAGTAATTAAGGGATTTGCTGACTTGAGTGAAAGCAAAATGAAATGAAAACCGAGTATGAATATATGTGGGAAAATCAATGCACGATGTGGAGGGGGGCTTAAAAAGGCTTAAAGGAAGGATTCCCAAAGCTCCTGGTGCCTCACAAAGCTTTCATGTTCACCTGGTCAATACTGTAACACATTTTGAGAGGGAGAAAAGAGTGATCTCCGAGATTGTTGCCCTATCTCCGTCTGAGATTTTTGAGGAATGGATTTTGACTTCCAAGCAGCCGGTCTGTTCCATCGCTGGGAATTGTGCCTGGCTGGCACTTAGCAATAAGATCTCCTTTAATCTGCATGTTCCAAAGGAGACGAGATTTGTAGAAGGCTTAGGTGAAAAAATACCCAGTTTCTGGAGGCCTCCTGTATTGTACATTTTGTGAATATGCCTTCCCTCAAAGGCTTTTTTCTTCATCCAAGTAGGCTGAGATTATGAGGGCTCTGGATATCTCTGAAAACTGCAGCGCACACCCACGCTCAGCCAGCACTTCTCTAATTATATCAGCAGGTCTTTGAATTATTGCTGGTTAAACTCCATATAAACACCTCTGAATAGAGGTGAGCGGGGATTGTGCTCCACCTTCATTAGACAACCTGCACAAAGCAGCCAATTTTTGATGGTCTAAAAATAAAAGCGTTCCTTTCCTTAGCAAAGGACTTATTAAGAGACTACAGAGCTCTGCTGCTTCAGGGCAGAGCGGCAGCAATTGAGGGGGAGAAGGACTGAAAGTTGTTAACATCAGAAGTTTGTTTTTAATATATATGGAAAAATAAGGTGGGCTCACACCACTGCCTGGAGTGGTAAGTGTCCAGGAAAACAAGATACCTTGGGAGTTGCTCTCCTTTTTTTCAGAGTAAAGCAAAGACTTTCATAATTGAGTCCCAAAAATCTTATTCACAGGACTGTCATTAATTCAAAGCAGAGTCTTTTCGATAGTCAAGGAAATAATCTAAAAATGAAAGTAAACCCATGGCAGAGTATGTCTTATTCTTTTCAACTTTCTAATTTATGGGAGTTTAATGAGCCTCTGGCTTCCCCATACTCACATATGTGTGGGAATTAACCTGTACTGTCAGAAAACGCCACTGGATTCAACACATTTGTATTTGAACAGTTATCAGCAGCCCGCTCTCCAAAGAGAGCACGCGTGACACGGCTGAGCTCTGCCCAAGAGCCCTCCAGGATAACATCGGGAACCGGTGGCTCAGCGTGTGCCTGTGTGTGCAGGCTCAGAGATCTGAGCTCAGGGATCACAGCCGCACAGAAAGGGGAGTTTGCCCTGCCCCAGTCCAGGCAGGGCTGTCCTCCTGCCACTCCCCTGCTGCTCCTTCCAGCGCACAAACATCACTGGGATCTATGTGACACCACTCAGCTGCTCTCCCACCCCTCCTGAAAGCTCCTAACACGTCCTGACTTCAGTGACATCCACTCTTTAATGGTCCATCCCCGCAGGGGATCCTGTCCCGGCTTACCTGTCCCAGGTGAGCCTGGCTGGGGGTGTGTTGGTCAGGAGGGGCACTGATGCACATCCAAACGCTCCAGGGGGAACTGGATCTCCTGCTCTGACAGCAGCACAGTGAAGCTGCTGGGTACCAGCTCTTCAGGAGGGCATAAGTTACTCTAAACCCACATATTGAGAATTTATAGACAAAACAGTTCATGTAACTGTCATACTTAAAAATTAGCAAAACTCCATTAATGTTCCCCTGACTTAAGGGGGAAGGAGACAGAATATCCGAGCACATCTGAGAATCTGACAGCTCAGTGCTATAGATCAGCAATGCACCTTGCTAAGGCGGACATAAATTCCCCCAGTGTTTCAAACAAGAAGATAAATAAGCTATACCATCAGATTTTTTTTTGGCAATTCTCCTTGCCTGGGATGATATGTAGACAGAGCTTCTTCATCTCCAGAATTTTAAGAAGGGTTTCAAACAAATGACCACATCAGCCAAATACTCTTTATGCTGAGCTTCTAAGCAGCTTCTTTCTGCGTTTGAGCACATTGTTGCTGCTGTATTGTGATGTTTAAATAAAATTTGGGGGGCATCATGGAGCAGCACCTTCAATCAGGTGAGAATTTAGTTTTCTAGATGGTTATAGAAGGTATAGAAATGTCATTCACTGCTAAAACATACCCACACATAGAAAGGAACGTCAAAATACTCCTACAGTTTAGGTCAAACAAGACCAGACTCTCCAAAGGCATGATCAGACATTCATTTATGGCTTTACTTTCAGGCCATGGGAACACTGCTGGGCTCCCTACGTGGCTGCAAGGCATCCAAGCAAGAGCACATGAGCTTTGCATCCTGCAGCCTGGGGCACCAGAAACTCTCTCTCCCCTGAAATAAGCTGCAGTTTCCCTTCATTAAATACCTACAGAAAATGGCTGCAGAAAGAGAAGGATTGGAAGGGAATATATAATAAAGGAGGAGTTTTAACTGTGCAGAAATGTGCTTAACAGAAAAATAAATACAGAGCAGTTTTACTGACTCAGAAAAGGACCTTGGCCACTGGTTGAACTAATGCAGGTATGGCTCCCCTCATTTAGACACACACCCAGAGATCTGAATCCACAGCAAATCCTCTCAGCTGAGTCTGTCACACATCCCTGTGCCCTTTACAGGGACACGGAGCCAAAGGTCTCCACTGCCTTATATTCCTGTTAAATAAAAGGAACCTGCCTCGTTAGGATTCTGCCCAGGAGCTGGATTAAGCTAGAACTGAAATGGAGGCAGGGAAGAAAAGAACAATCAGCCACAGAAAGTTTCTGACTGGTGTTAAATGTTCAGCCCACATCCCATTCCAGAGGCACTGCGGGCTCTGGCACGGGACCAGTCAGGTGCTGCAATCCAGCCCCACAGGCTGGGAACCAGAATCCTCCTGAAACAGCAAGGGCTGCAACCACCCTGGAAGAGGAGAAGTTGATATTTTCCCTTTTTTCCCCCCTGCACTTTTTATGCTTTCAGCAGAATTGCTCTTTGACTCTTCATCTCACAAATCAGTGCCTACAAGAGCAGGCTGCCAGGGCTGCCCTCCCAGGCAACTGGGTTGTTGGAAAGCACCAAATTTTCCTCAAAATAACCACCCAGACAGCTGTTCTGAAAGCTGCAGGAGAAGAATCCTACTTGGGAAGCTGAAAAGGTATAAACTGCTGAGAAAACGAGGAGCCAAGCTGATACAGAGATTGAGGGCTATTGTTTTAATCTCTCTCTCTCTCTCGACAATGAACGCTTCTTCCTACACAGAGTTGCCATAGTTTCAGATTTCTGTGGCTCTCTGGCTGCTGGTTACCAGGACATTTTTATAAGCCCTGATGATTTTGTGATGTGTACAAAGTTGATTTGGTTTTGCACTGTATATGGCATCACACCTTACACATTAAACCAGCTCTAATTATTCTCTACTCTTAAAATAATCTCTTTTCAGCGTCTTTTTGCAACTTGAAACCTAAAAAAAGGAGCTCAAATTCCCTTTTTAGTTCAAAAACTAGCTTTCAAAAATCTCTTTGAAAACTGTGGCATAAAGAAAGAAGTAATTAAGTTTATATTATCAGAATTTTCTCCAGTGCTGCATACTAGAGGGAGCCAGTAGTTAATACCAATACAGTCCTGTGCTGTCAGTGGGAAAAAATGCTTCTGGGAGTAATACTTCTTTTCCTGTTATCAATCCACATGTTCTACAGAGATGCTTAATTATTGTGGTTTTTTAATCCTTTTTACAGATAACTTGTGTACTACAAGGCATGAAACTAACAACAGGTACTTATGGTTTGTTTGATTTTTAGCAGTTCAACTTCCACTCTTGCAGGGTTTGAAAACTCTAATCTTGGTACTTTACAGCCTCTGCCACATTTGGATTGACACTCTGAGCTGGGTTCTGTTACAGAACATTTGCTTCTCCTCTCCTCTCCCCTGATCTCTGTCTCTGTACAATAATCCTGTATCTTCAGTCAAATGATTCTTTCCAAGCCTCTTTTTCCAGGTCTCCAGTCCTCCTTTCCTTTGTGTCTGGTCTTGGCAAGATCTCTTTGCACTTCTTTCCCAGTAAGGCCAGGTTTTAGCTTTTTCTCTGCCTCATTTATTTTGCAGCTGCTTTGTTCTCATGCCCAGGCTATCTAGCAACACGTCCTGTGGAAACGTAAAAAATCCCCCCCAACAGCCCAACATCTCATCCCCGTAATGTGTTTGAATCAAATGCCAATGCTGCTGCTTGAATCAGATTTCCAGGCATTTTCACTAATTTATTCCATCCCCCTAAGAAAAAAAAAAAAACAAAAAATAAACCCAAAAAAACCAAAACAAAGCAGGAAGACCTGGCCAGTTCGGCCTGGAAGCACTGAGATTTGGAGAGCCAAGCACCATTCCTGGTGATCAAGAAGCTGCAGAGAGCAGCCACTGCTGTCAGAAGCGGGATGCGGACCTCTGCAAAACGTTTCTTTCTAATCTTTCTTGCAGAACGTTTCTTTCTAACCCTGCTTTTCCTGCTGGATCCCTTTGCCCCCGTGGGCTGATGTTATCCACCAGGCACTCCTGCGGCAGAGCCCTGCCATGAGATGCGCGCTCGGCATCCCGAGGAGGCAGCTCTGCCCTTCCCTGGGTGGGTGTGTACCAGCCGGGCGGCAGAGCCGGGGCCTGGAGGGAGCCGGGGCCTGGACGGAGCCGGGGCCTGGACGGAGGATGCTGCTGTCCCTCGGCTTGGCTGGCGGGGAGCGCGGCCCGGAGCGGAGCTCTCGAACGCCCGCAGCGGAGCTCTCCAACGCCCGCAGCGGAGCGCTCCAACGCCCGCAGCGGAGCTCTCCAACGCCCGCAGCGGAGCGCTCCAACGCCCGCAGCGGAGCTCTCCAACGCCCACAGCGGAGCGCTCCAACGCCCACAGCGGAGCGCTCCAACGCCCGCAGCGGAGCTCTCGAATGCCCGCAGCGGAGCGCTCCAACGCCTGGGGCGCATTCGCCTGCCTGACCCAGGGGCAGCGGCTGGGTCACGGTCACGCTGCCGCTCTTCACCCGGGGTTTGCGGGCTGGGTTTGTTTGAAACCGGCTGTCCGCAGACGTGCTGAGCCCTTCCCACGCTATCCCAGCCCGGAGCCGCTGTTCCGGCCGAGGGCACAATTTCTCCGTTCCATGCCCCGTGTTCGGCGCTAACGGGAAGCTCCTAAGGGGCAGCGGTACGAAGATAAACGGCCTCCTCTCAGCGGCACCGTGAATGCCGCTCTTTCTGCAGCCCACGGCTCCCCGGAATTGTGTGACTGAGGTTTGGAGAGCAAAGGATACCACAGGAGGGTAAAGGAAGGCATTGTATGTTTAGAAAGACTGATTTTACTCCAGAGATAAATCTGCAGTGCATCACTGTCTTATTATATCCTTTCCTTACATATGGAAATTATTGAATTTCTTTTGCCTCATTTAATTCTTTTTAATCCCTTTTCTCTTTTTTTTGCCTTCTGGTGATAGCTTTTGCTTACTAATTGTCCAAGGCTGACACCCAATGGGAAGCATTACGCTCTAATGCTCACAGAGCCACGTCCACTTCCCAAGAGCTGCTGGAGAAGGAAACCTCAATTATGGAAAATAATTTTCTTTTCTCCTTCTGTGCCGCTGACAGGCCTAGGGCATTAGCTGGGCTTATTTTAGGGGAAGTGAAATGGGATTAAGATTTGCTTGCTTTTAACTATATTGTAGAATTTTGAGACAGGCAGGTGCACACTCCAGTCTCACACAAAATAATTCAGAACTGCCCAACGCTTGCACTGAGTGTAAATCTGGAGTTTTGTGCTCTGACCCCACACAGAACACTCAGTTCCCAGGAATTTATGTTCACCCAGCTACAAACACACTGGTATGAAGAGTCTTCTGGTGGAATAAGCATTTCCACCACTGTCCCAAGGTAATTGAGACTCAGTTTGATCGTGAACTGCAAAAACTAAATATGCATTACAGGCACAAGAACAGAGAAGCCCACTTACAAAATACATGGATTATCAGCATCTGAAAATCCCAGCAGTGCATTACGCAGCAGACTTGATGGCAAAGTCTGAGTGTGAGATAAAGTACAGGAACCTAAAAGATGTTATTAATGCAATTAATTAGTTTTTGTTTCTTTGTGCAGTGTTTGAAAAAAAAAAAGAAAAAGCCAGACAGAACTTTAATATAACAGAGATCCTCCAGGAGACAAATTAATCAGCATTATGATACCCCAAGTGATTAAGATAAAACACAGGGAGGCATAATGAGAATGCCAGAATTAGTGAAGTTGAAATTTCTCACCCCAACTCAAAATGTTATTAAAAATGTTAAAATAAATTAGTGTATTTTATTTCAAGGACTTACAGTCCAGATCTAAATATCTTAAAAATTTGGGTTTTCTTCTCCCACTCGCGTTGTTCATATCAAAATATTTTCCTGAGTTCAGAAATTAAGAGTTTCCTCCTGACAAAGAGCAGAGAATGAAGGTCTGATAGACACAAACCCAGGGAGAAGGATAAAGCAGGACGATAACTCAGTATCAAAGCAGATATTGTTATTTTAATGGAGGTCAATAGGGGAGGGGGAAAAGCTCCTCTCCAGCTAAGCTGAGCCTCGCAGATGTCGATTTTCATTCAGCCCCTGGAGGTTATTGATGCTCTCCCCCAAACAACACCAAATATTTGGCTTCTGCAGAAATGGCAGAAACTGCGGTAGATTAAACACGAGGCTATTCCCCACCTTTGGAAAAGTGCCACGAACTAACAAAGGAGAAAAGGGCTCTGCAGCCGCCTTTAAGAGTCTGATAACAGAGGAGGACTCCTCATAAAACGTCTTTTTAACCTGAACACCCAGGTGGGAGATCTGCCATGTGATCCCATTCTGACCTTTACTGCCAAGTGTGAATGATCTCCACAGAGCACTGATCTGCTCACTGCAGTTATTGCTTTTTATTTTTTAACAAATCACTTTGTGGGGTTTTTTTAAAACTCATTAATGCTTTATTCTTTTATCTTTTGCCTCTGAAAATTTGTCTTTGTGTTTCAGGAGTTTTCCTCTAAAATTGCAAATAAAAGATTGTTCAAATGTATTAACAAGTGTCAGCCAAAGTCTAAAGGGTTTAAGACTCTATCCTACTCTGTATAAATCTGTTTATTCCTGGGTATCGTGACAGAGCTACAGAGATTCATCCCAGTAGAGTTTTGCTTTGCAATTAAAAAAAACCAAACCTACTCAAAGCTTTGGTGCCACCCACTCTGAATGAGCCACTAGTGACTACCCAAGTGGTCCTCACAGCTTTTAGTGAAAAACTTTAATGAAGCTGCTGAGCCAGAAAAGCTGAAGGCGACACAAGGTCCACCCCGAGATCTAAGGGTGCTTGTGAGGCAGAGCAGAAGGGGTGGCTGTGCCTCCAGAGAACCTCCCCAAAAGCTGCAGCTTTGGGATCTGAACTGACCTGCTTTGGGATGGTCGGGGCACCTGCAGCTCTTCGTGCTCAGCCCTTCTGGGTTTCTGCAGGTTTTGTTTGCAGCAGCTGGACAAACCTAACCCAGTCCCTCCACCAGCAAAGGACAGAGACTACAGCCAGCCCTCTCCTTCCGCTGGGGCAAGGGAAATTGCACCTTTAAAAGATTATTGTCCTGTTCTTCCTCATTTCTGAGCACCTCCCCATGCAGTAAGTGACAGCGTGGACTCACCGAGGGGACAGGGCTGGAGGTGACCAGGCTGAGAACACGAGGAGGGCCTGGCTCCCATGTGGGGAGCATGTTCAACCTCCCCCATGTGTGGCTTTCCAGCAGGAGCATGGCTGTGCTGGAGTTCTATTTGCCTGTAGTAGACAGGTAATGGCAAGAAGAGCTCCTGTAGCTCTGACACAGCTTAGCTGCACACAGTGAATCCTATCTGCACCTACCAATTAATGAGGATACGCTGCAATTACTGCTGCCTTTCGTTAATGCTGCTCTGGGAGCTTGTCAGGCACAAGATTTACATGTAGGGCCAAATTCTACTCTGAGTTACACAAGTTTAAAATGAGAGGAAAAACCAGGCAGCAGTGTGGTACTAGGGAAGAGCCTGGAAAAATCCCTTTTTAAGGGACAACAGTCCTAGGAGAAGCTGACTGATCCACTGGAGGAAGAACGTGCTATTTTGTCAGGCACTGAGATAAAGCTGAATAGTCCCAAACTGCTGAGGATCCTGCAGGTGTGGTTGTTTTCCAATGCAGCATCACCTTAAAATTCTGAAGGCGAACTGAACAAACGAAGTAGCAGTTTTTGTGCCCCAAAAGACCACACAGATCATCTTTTATTGGAGCACTTTCATTAAAAAAGGAACATGCACAGGAGGAGTGCTAAACATGCATCATAGATGGTGTTTCAGAGGCTCAGAGTTAAGCTGAGCCTTGCTCTGAACGCTGCTGACGGTTGGAGGCTGCACCTCACCTATGGGCCTGATTAATTGGTTTCCTGCTCTGTTTATTGTTTGCATCCAAATGATATTAAGATAGGAGTGGAAACAGCAAGAACAGTATTACAAGAATGCCTGGCTGGGAGAACAGGAAAAATAACTCAAGCACTTGTGATCACTGATTATTACATTTTCAGTGCTGCTGAAGGGAATTTTTGAAGTATGTTTACAATCATCTCCAAGTTCTATAAATATTGCTTTATTATTGACTTTGTGCCATGAATCCAGTACTGATGAAAATATTCCCCCTTCCCCCTGCCAATGGCAAATCAGCACTCTTGCTTTGCTTGGCCTTTGTGCAGCTCTAGAATTTGTAGGAATGAGAGTTCAATGGCTTAAAAATAATGAAAAGAGTATGAAGAAAACAACTTCTGCCAGGATGAAAGAATAGGACGAGATTTAAGTGCTAGGTTGTGTTTACATAAAAGCACAGAAAGAACACAGCTCCCAGTATTGCAGCTGTTTGAAAACTGCCACTTGTAAAGAGAAAACCTTTTTAAATATGGCTATGCAGGAAAAAACCAAATCTTTACCCGTCCATCATGTTCACACAAAAAATATGATTTAAAATACCTGTTTCAATGCATTAAAATGCTCAGTTGGTGTTACTTTTAAAGAAGGAATACAAAATATAAAATAAAAGGTTTTTATATAAACAGAGGGTGGGGATGTGTTTGCCAAATCCACATTTCCCTTTAAGCAATGGAATGTCTTAAAACCCTCTGGGACAGGAACTGATGATATTCCAAATAACTCCACAGGGGCGAGCCTCGCTGGTGGGGCTGAAAGCTGGGATGACAGGAACTCGGGGACACCAACTCCTGAAATGGGGGCTGTCCCATGGACCCCTCCACAGGGAGCTAAAGACTGGAACTGCAGTTACAGTTGCCTTCTTTTGCCCTAAATTCTGGTCCCTGACAGTTACAGAGTAAATACATTAGAAATGCTAATAATTAGAGAACTCATGAATAGCCAAAGCCTTTAAAACCATTTAAGTCAGTTCAGTTCCACATGGAATTGAATAGGGATGGAACTATTAAAAACTTCCAATTCCTTCTGCAGTTTTGGAAATTGATCTGAAAACATTTCTTCTGCAATGACAGGATGTCAGTGGAGAAGCAAAGCACAGTTGTTAGAACTGCTGAGCTCTGAAGACTAAAACTGCTCTATCTCTTGCTTCCAGGTGGTTCAAAGCCCCACAGCCCGTGCAGGCAGGGAATCCCATGTTTTTCCATAACCAGCAGAGTTTCTCTGGAAGAGCTGAGGCCAGCAGTTGTGCCCAAGGCGATGGGAAGGCAGGGCCTGGTGCCATGGACCATTATCCCAGCCTAGGGAAGCTGATCCAGAGGCAGCAGCTGGAACGAGAACCTTAAGGGGAATTGGAGGAGGAGGCTGGAGCTAATATTCTGTTATATTCTTGCTCATGACTTCATTCCCAAAACCAAGCCCAGCAAGGAGGGGGTGCTGGTAATGCTGTGCTGAGTGAGGGCTCCATGAGCTACCCTGCAAAGACATTTATTCTACCCCTGCTGTGATCTGAATTTTATCGACCAGCTCCCAAAGGCCAGATCTCCCTTGCCAGAGTGACTGTGGCGTTATGGCAGAATCCCAGCCCTGAGAACCTTCAGCCTCAGTAGAAAACACAGCAGAGAGGACAGCAAAGACACGAGGAAGGCGCTTACTCTGCTGTTTCTGCCTTCAGTCCAGGTGACTGCGGATCTCCAGGGATATCAGTGAGGGAGAAAAAGCGTTTTCCAGTGCCTGTGTCTCCCTCCCTCCCTCCCACAGCCTGGATTTCCAACGCTCAGTTTTACATGGTGCTCAGACATCAGAAGCAAATGCTTCCAAGTAGTTTAGTGCCAACACGAGGCAAACAGAGACGAATGCAGAGCCAGAAAACTTTGGGCTTGGCTCGTAGATTATTCAATGCGTGAAGCTGAGGCTCAGCTGAGCTTGGAATAAATGTGAGAGGCAGTTCAAGGACAGAAATGCATGTGCAATGGCCTGGCTCCAGCTAACCCTTCCCCTCCAGGAAAAGGAGTTCTGGCTGTTTGAGTATTGCAGCAGATCTGCAGTGGACAGTGGGGGTGTCACCACGGACTTAATGAAAATACAGCCAAGTTATATTTGGAGACTCTTGGTGGAGAGGCTTCTATTTTTTAGAGAATTCTTTTCTCATGGGGAAGATTCTGGAGGTCACTTTGAATTTCTTCTTTCTTGCCCAGGAGCAGAGGGCAGCAGAGCAAAGCTCAGAAAGTTTAAAGCAGAGTTTTGGTGAAGCAGAGAGGTTGATGTCAATTTGATGCTAAGCTTGTTACCATGTACCTTAATTGCCCCTCTAAATATGAAGTTGAATAAGTTAATTTTCAGTTTCCTAGGAACTTGCAGAGTTTCCTGCCTTTGCTCAGAGCCATGTCACCACATACATCCCACTGTGGGAGAGAAGGAAAACAAAGACTGTCCTCAGTCACTCGCCTGTCCTTGGCCTCCACTGCACTGGATCCATCAAACAACATTTACACCAGCCCCAGAGACACGAGGGCATGGCAAAGTGCCCTTTGAGCCAGAAGCAGAGGTGGGGATTCTCAGAGGTTTTTTCCAGCTGCAGTGTCTGTTTGGAGCAACGCTGCTGGACAAGGCTCTGCCCCACAGGAATCCTCCTTTCCCGAGCGCTCCCCACACCTCCCCAGCCCACAAACCCCCTGGCTCCTCTCCTTAACACGTATCTTGTCTGCTCTTTGCTACACTTATTGGCATTTAGTTCGAGGCTGCACATTTCCCAGAAGACTGGCTGTTTCTGTGGCAATACATCTTCATCTGGCAGCTCTGCCTTTGACCTCGCCCGTGTCTCTTACAAGAGCCTGGCAGGCACCAGCAGCACCCCAGATCCTTTCCCACACCCCACTCCACTGGGCTTGTGTAGCTGATTCACCTCTGTCATCTTGAATATTCACCTTCACTCAGTAACTAGCAAAAGAAATCAGCTAAAAGGGCAGAAATGACTTGGCTGCCTCAAATCACAGCACAAAACAAACAAACAAACCCAGCTTCTTAATTTAGCTTTACGCAATTAAGATTTCCAATCATTGTTTATAAAGAAGAATGTCACCAAATATAATTAGGAGCTTATAAAATATAATAAATTTAAGCAACCACCAGAGAAAATTCAATGGAGCAATCAGAATAATCTAAAATGAGGGAATAATGTTACAAACCAAACCAGTTCATATGAAAATCGTGGTTGTGTAAGCAATTGGTCATATTCCCCTGTGGGTCATGTCACAGGGTTATGGCTTGTACTGAAGACAGATGAAACTCTGAGAAGCCTGAACCAACTTTTTAAAGCTGACTCCTCATTAATTACAACAAAGCCACAGCAAGGAAAAAAAGGCACGGGGGAAAGAGAAGAGTTTTCACAGAAGAATAACAAGAGAAACCTCATTGTACAAGAACAAAAAAATAGCAATCTGTGATTGGACTGAGCGGCTCGGAGAAGCAGAGGGAGGCTGCTGACAGATCAGCCTGATATTTGCAGGATGCACAGCCCAGTTTGATGGCAGATGGGAAAGTGGAAAGTTAATGACAGACGAGATGGATGCAGCTCTTGGTCGGGGAGCTGCTGTTTACATCATGTGAGAGACTGAAGCTCCTAGCCAAGGATAAGCAGGAAAAAACACTTGATAAGGGGAAAAAAAGAAAAAAACACTTAAAATGTGAGGAAATTACTTTAATCGATTTCTGTGATTGCTCTCTGCTCATTCAAAGTGGGTAGTCTGAGTTTTTCCCTCGAAGAGCATTTTGGCAGAGGTCTAACACAACTCCCCACTCCTCTCCCTACAAACCACTGCTCCTGGCAATCATTATAATCAGCTAAGCAACAGGAAAATGAATGGGATAAGCCTTTTAAGGAGTCCAGGATGGGTAATTGCTGACTGATACAAACCCATCTTGTGTCCCCAGGAGTCCCACTAAAGAACACGCAAACTATACATGAGATGTCAAGAATTAAAACTTCCCTTTTATTTCTTTTTTAAAAGGACTGTTGAATTCCACTGATTTCAAACTGGTTCAAACTCCCCAGGAGTCCCACTAAAGAACACGCAAACTATACATGAGATGTCAAGAATTAAAACTTCCCTTTTTTTTCTTTTTTTTTTAAAAAGACTGTTGAATTCCACTGCTTTCAAACTGGTTTGCAATTTTCTGGCGTTTTTAACACTTGCTTTATGCAATGACCCAGTGGGGCAAGTTTAATGTGCATCATGCTGATAGACACAGCTCTGCTTTGACTTGCTGATGTCAAGGTCTGTGCAAAAGCAGCACCAACGCTCTGCACAACACATTTCTGGGTTGTTTTCGTGAGGCATTCCGGTCTCTGAGTTGTAAGAGCATCCTTTTAGAGAGAGTGCAACATTACAGCTCGGGGCAAGCCCTTTGAGGAGGTTTGTCAGAGAAAAGCATCACCTGGCTGTTACCTAAAATAGCTCAGGGGAAAGGCAAAGGCAGCCTGGGGAGCTGCATTGCCCCAGGGCACCAGGGACGTGGCAGGGCTGGAATATCACAGTGACACTTCCAAATGCTTCTCCAGAAATCCTAATTGCTGAGCTTTGGACAGGGACAGAGCAGGTCGAGGCTTGCAGCAGGTTTCTGGAGTTTGAACTCCTGAACTATGTCCTAACGCCAACATTAATTAGAAAATGCTGGTGTAGGAAATATGAAAACAATCTGTCAGACATACCAAAGAGTGAAAGTTTTTATGGAAAAATGTGCCTCACATAAAGAATTCAGGAGTGCATGGTTTGTTTCCCTTCCTCCTCTGACCATCCAAATTGCAATGGGCCTGGGCTCTGAGGCTTGACTCAGTTACTATAGAAAATAAGGAAGAAGTTTATCCTGGATATACTTTTCCAAATTTTCTCCATTGTATTTTGGTTTAGATTTCTGAAATATTCCAGGTGGTTTGTAGAGAGACTGTGCACATTGTCCCTTGTGATCCTGCATCCATTCAACGCCCTCAATGGGGAGTTTGCAGAGCAGTAATTTCACAAATAATAAATACAAAATTCTCAAACACAGGCGGTCTACACAATGCTGACAGATCATGGATGTGAAATAACACTCAAGAGATCACTCAGAAATCAATAAACTCAATCAGCTGGAATCTTAGCACTGTCTACAACGATAATACAGGGAAAGTGATGAACACTGCAAGGTTATTTGGTGATTTTAAAGCAAAACCAGGGAAGATCCCCCAAATGTTTTCCTTGGGCTGGGGAGTGGAGGGGAAGGTAAAAACCAATATAAAAACCTAAACCAACTCAATCCTGAATTATGTAAGTGTGGACAGACAGAGGATGGCCCTTCCCAGCACAGCCTGGCTGAAATGGGTTCTCACTGTCAGTGACCAGCCCCACGGGGTTCAGGAAAAGAGAAACTGCCACTGGGAGATTTTTTTATCTGGCTCAAACAATTTATAACCTTCTAAGTAAGGATGGAGCAATGAAAATGAGACTCAGGTCTGGCAGCTTCAGTCAGTTGGGTCTGGCTTACAGGAAACCAAACTCAGACATTTTACACCCAAGGCACCAAGGAATGAGAAAAGCGGGGTGAAAGCTGTGGGTTGATGGTATTTGCTGATCTGAGCAGACTGCAATGACTCGAAATTCAGAAGTGGGATTTGTTAACAAAAATACTGAACTTCCTTTGAATCACTGATCGTAACAGGAGCAGCACCTGACCAGAACCATCCCAAGGAATTTTCAGAACTATTTAGTTCTTCTGCACAAAAATGACTGACAAAAATCAACAAAAATTAAAATGTCCCAGAACAAACTCCCTCACACCATTCCTCTTCCAAATGTTCAGAGGATTGTGCCACGCTGCAGGGAGGCTCTTGGGCAGGCAGTGGCACTTCATGTACCCAAAGAACGGTGTTAGAAACAAGAGGAGAGGGAATGGGGCCGCTGCTCCCGGCAGGGATGACAGGTAGGACACCAATGTGTCCCCTGGATCTTTGGGAATACCAGGAATATCAATTTACAGTGAGGAATGGGAAGGAGTGCCCCACAGCATATCTCCATGCCACATGCATCGATTCCACTGCATTCTCTCCTTTCAAACACGTTTTGACATCAGCCTCGGCTCCTCCCTCAGGATATACTCCAGGCATCCCGTGGCTCCTTCCAGTGCCTCCCTCTCCAGTTTACATCGGAAGGAGCTGCAGCACTGGAATAAGGAACTTGCTGCTACAAAAATGCCACAAAAGAACAGAGCCTTGACAGCAGCTGTGGCAGTCTCTCTCCCCAGGGTGCTGCCCACTCTCCCAGCCCTGTTCCTTCCCATCATCACACACTGCTGCACATAAACATTCCCCAGTGCTGGTGGACTTAAAGACAGCCCCATCATTTATCAAGAGATTAATTTTACAGAACAAGTTATACGGCGCTTCTTAAACTGGTGGAGCTACCAAGTGGCTCAGTTTCAATTCTGGAGTTTTTCAATTCCATATGTTCTTAATAACTGCATTTCCACACCAGCTGACATTTGGTTGCTGCAATTCATTTGCAAACATGATTAAAAATTCAGCCAAGATTAGTCTTTATTTTTCACTCAACTCCCTTCAAACAAAATCACCTACAGCGATGTGTATGGTAATCAACCCACACTAAAAAGCTTAGAAACAGGGAAAAAAACCCACATGAGTAAAAGGTAGAGTTATTAAAATTTGAATTATTTCTTTTCTACAAAGTTTTGAGATAGTGCTCTTTAACTTTGGATATGGCAATTCCTCTGCATCTGCTCCACCTGAGGTGAATAAATAATTGACATTTATTTGACAGCCCTTTAGAAACGGCACATAAAATATATAAAAAAGATGTTACAGGATAATAGCAAGCCTCCGTACCACAGACATGAAAGAGAATTTGCTTGCAATCTGTATCGCAGAGGCTCAGCTGCGTTTGAAATCACTTCAGGGAATATTGGGACAGCCAAGTTCCGGGGAAGGCAGATCCCCGGGGCTGGAGGCAGAGCCAGCGGGCACTGCCCGGGGTGCAGCCTTGCCCCGGAGCCCTGCAGCCCCAGCCGAGCAGGGATGCCCCGGGGCAGAGAGGGGCCGTGCCCTCTCAGGCACACCTGGGAGCTCTCCCAGCAGCTGCAGGAGGCCGTGGTTTGCACTATGAACCGGTTTTGGGCTCTCAATTGCCTTATCACATCACACTGGGCACTGAGCTCCTCCGTGCCCACCTCCCTGGCTACCAACAGCTTCCTGGGCAAGCCACAGCCCGAAGGAAGCGCTGGGGAGGGTGGGGAGGGCATCCTGTGCTCCACAGAAACCATGGGTGGAAAGCACCAGGAGCACCTCTTGGTTCCTACGGAAGAGGATATGGAAATCGTGCAGAGCAACATCTGTGCAGTGCAAACACTGATCAAAGAGCACAGAAATCACTCCGTGGTGCTGGGTGCTGGCCTGAGAAATGCTGGGAGAATCCCAGATGAAATAAAATACTTTGGAAGGATGCTCACTGTTCTGAGGAGTGCATTTCTTTTTTTAGACCCAGATACAGAGAAAAGGCAAAGGTGAAGATGCAGGGTTTCATTCTCTCCATGTGAGCTTCCCTGGGTTCAGGAAAGTTTATGTCCTTGCTTCTTAAGGCCGCTCCTAGTCCTGACCAGGATTCTAGCTGCTACCAATCAGCTCCAATTTACATCACCAATCTTTGACCCTACAGCAGTAGGGAGAAGCCCCTAAAAATGTTTCCAGTTGTGGGAGTGATGGGGAACCAAACCTTCCTGGAGCTTTTCTCTCTGGTTCCCGGGGGTGTGCAGGTGACTGAGGGGATGAGTGGCTCAGATTAAACAACAGGGAAATGAGAAGGCACAAGCACATTGACTGCAGGCAGAATCAGAGGTGCTCTTCCCAAACAGAATCCTGCAATCAAGGAGACCGCTCAGTGACACGCAAACAAGAGTTGATTTGAAGCTACAGAACCAAACACTTCCTTCCTAAAGCTGTCTGAAGAGGATCAGGGCTGCCATTCAAACACGAGAGAGTGAAGAGTGCCTGCAGATCCTCAGCGGAGGGGGGAAACGGCGATGGAGAACTGGCTGCTCGGAGCCTGAGGTCCATTCTGTGAGCTCAGCACGGTTTGTTCCTGCCCCACCTGGCAGGAAAGATGGGAAACCCACGGAGCAGGAATGCTGGGGGCTTTGCTTCCTCTGCTCTTGTGCCACAGGCTCCTTCCCAGCAGCAGAACTCGGCTCATGATGGACACTCAGGACAAACCAAAACACACGGGAGTTTTGTTGCCTCTGAGCCCACTGCCAGGGGAGCTCTCCTGGCCAGATCCCACCCCTCACTGCTGCCCTGCTGTAGGAAGACGCCTTCTTGTTTTAAGTCTCCCAGAATTCTCTCTCAGACGCTGATGACCACAACGTGCAGGGGTCTAAGAGCCAAGCGAGCTCTTCCAGCAGTGTCTGTGGCCCAGCAGCACCTGCAGGGCACCAGGACAGCGCCCTGGGATGGCTCTGCCCACAGGCTGGACTGGGAAAACATGTTCCTTTTCCTCTGGATACGAACTGAACATGATGTTATTTCAGGAGCGATCAGGATCAGAGGGGTGCAGCATCAGGAAGATGAGATGTGACTCCCTGACTTATTCAGGCTGGAATCTCCTATTGATTCCCCCTTTCATCACAGACAGCCCATCTGTGCTCAGCTGAGTTTGGGTCAAAGCATCTGCAAGCGTTTCATTATTTAGACAAGTTAACCTACTTAAACAAAAACATGATCAGCCATCGCAGGGTGATTTGAAACGACATAAATCCTCCAAACACTGAGCAAACAATGACAAAAAGCAGACCCTGCTGGTAATAAGTGTGCAGCATCAAAAGGCTTTCAACAGCAGCCACCATTTACTTATAAATTATTTGTTCCAGCATCTCCTAATGTGGATAGGAGCACATCATCAGCAATTGTTGCCTTGGGAGCTTGAAAACTGCCATGTCTTCCAATTTGCAAGCCTCAGAGTTTTGCAGCTGTGGAGCAGAGCCTGGGATAATGAATTCCAGTCTGTGAGTGATGGCCCAGATTTGGTGTGTTGTCTCACACAGACACTTCCAAAGGGCTCTCACACCCCACTAGGACCTGCAGACCAAAGGTGGAAACCTGCCCAGCTCACTGGGTCTGACTAAACTTGAGAAGGAAAGGGAGTTTCTGTTTCCAGGGAAAATATTAATTTCCAAGTCTGTCCCGTAGATGTGTTCCAAAGAAAAGCACAAGAATAAGTTTGGATTTTTCCAGTTAAAACAAAATATTTTATGATAATCTTGACTTTTTTTTTTTAATAAAGAAAAATTATCCATTGAAAGGTCATTTCAAAACAAACTTATAATGCTGTTTTCCAGTACATATACAACACTCCCTTTGATCTGTGAGTAATCACAACAAAATAAAATAAAAAATAAAATAGGTGTTCCATGAAACACCCAGATCCCAGAAAAGGGGAGAGTCTGGCAGATGATAGAAAAAGATCTTTAATAAGCTCTGATCTACTGAGTAAAAATAATCTTTTCACAGCCAACTAAGCCAGCAACTGTCGAGAGAATCTTGACTTAGAAATATGAAAGCTTCCAGAAAGAACTGAAGCAGGACACCCAGAAAATGGCCACAAATCCTGCTTAGAAATCCCATCGTGGAATCCCAGAGCGAATATCGATGGATGGGATACTGAGGGCTGGGGCTTTGTGAAGAAATGGGGATTCAGACAGAAACCAGCTAAGGTTTGCAGAGTTGAGATAAAAGTTTTGTCACTCTCGAACCTCGGATACAAAAATGCAGAAAGTGATAATGGCTTACTTTAATGTAATAAAGAGCGTAAAGGTTCCTACTAATTGAGCAAGAAGAGCAATTAACCTCGTGGTGCATCAATACATCAGCCCTGAATTATTTGTAAATTAGGTAATTAGGATGCTTTAGCTTTAATACACCAGCCAAGTAAGCCTGGCTTTCCCAGGAGTCTTGCAAAGGGCAGAATCTTGAGGAATTTTTTAAATTCACTGGTATTACAGAAGTGGGAGGCACATCTTATGTTAGCCAGCAAAATAACGAACACGACCAAATAGCCCAGCGTGCAAATGCACATGACAATCTGGATTGGCAGAGCTTTTCTTGTCAAAGGTGTAGCTTTAATGCTATTTTTTTCCACTATACTCTATTTCTTCTAATAAAACTAAGTTCTAGTCAATAGAAGAAAACCTAAGTACAGAAAATCTATTTAACAAGCCAATTTTAGCCGAACCTTGTTCTACCTGGGAAAAAATGCCCAGGTACAAAGAAATCCAAACCTCTGTCTGTAAGAGGAACATTGTCCTGCAAGGCTGCTGTGGTCCACAGGCACACAGCTACCCTGGCATCCTCTCTGCCCTGCTGGACTTGGCCTTTGCACAGCAAACAGGCAGGATAACTAGGAAAAAAAATCACTGATACATTCTGGTAGCTTAAGAGGACTTTGCACAAGTTACGTGCCTCAGAACAGCTCAGTGGATGCAAGAAAATGATTTAAAGGCCATAGATTTAAAGGCCACAGGGGAATGGTTTTATCTGAACACCAGTCTTGATATTTCACTTAAATACAATCACTTAGTACTTGGCTCTGATAGCTAAGGTGACTTTTTTCCTCCCTTATCCAACTCAATGAAAGGGTCCCTTGGGTATCTTTATATTCCCAGGTGCCTTTGTTAATTGGGTAATTCATGTGCTGTTGTTGCTCCAGCGCCATTGCTGGCACCTGTGGTTATGCAAAAGCATTTAAACATTGCTGCAGGAACCGGTTCTGAAAATTGCTGTGGACAACCCAAGCAAAGCCACGGGAAGGAGCAAACTTGAGCACTCAGGATTTTGTGGAGATGAACAACACAGAAAGATTAATCCTTTTAAGTTTGTGCCAAATCATTTGCAGTGCCTGCCCAGCTCCCTGCACAGTGACCTTGTGTTGTCCAAGTTCACGGATCTTCAGAAAAAAAACTCATGAAAATTAATATCGTTCAGCCACGAGCACTGGTCCATACGTGTCCCTTTGTGTGATATATGCAGGGTAAGGTACAGGGCTGAGCCTTATCGCTGACTGGGAA
>VWPU01004371.1:697-11518 GCA_013398955.1 Callaeas wilsoni | reverse complement strand
CCCTGCCCCCCTGCCTTGGGGCCGGCCCCGCGTTCGTGTCCCCGGCCTGCTCCGAGGCAGAGCTCAGCCGTCCGTCCCCATTCCGGACGGGAACGGCGGGGTGTCCCGCTCCTTGGATGAACGGGAGGAACCAGCTTCTGTCCCTGTGTTTGGAGTGCAGCGTCCCGGGCCGGGCTGGCCGGGGCTTGGAGAACCTGGGCTGGTGGCATTGTCCCTGCCCGTGGCAGGGGCGGAACGGGCTGATCCTTAATTTCCCTTCTGACCCAAACCATTCCAAGATTCCCTTATATCCAGGTTTCTGTGGGAATCCTTTCCCCTGCAGCAGCAAACCCTCCCTCAGTCCTACAGGAGCAGAGGGGGACAGTTGTGTGTTTTTGTCTCAAGTCCTAGTCAGGCTTTACTCTTCCCCTCACAGGCCTTAAATTACAATTCTGAGTTAGCTCAATTATCAGAAATTCATCAATCATTGCTATGTAATTAACTTTTAACTGGTATTTTGGGGGTTTTACGGTTATGCCTCAGGTTTGAGGCAGATCAACCCCCCAAAATGCACAGGGAGGAGCCCCTGGCTCGGCTCCAGGGATGCTGCAGGACAGGAGCTCTTCCTAAGAAAAAAGTTAAAAACCTGACAAAAAGAAGGATATTTGTGCATTTTGGCCAGGAATTCCTGCTGGAGATTCCTCCTCCTCTCAATCCTAGGACACAGATACACCCTTTTTGTGGCCGGTGGGACCAGGTGCTGCTGAATCGCTGTAATTCCCAATTAATTCCCTCTTTCCCCACTGATTCAGAGGAACTTTTCCACGTTGAGAAGGACACCTGGCGTTCCTGTGTCCAGCCCTTGGCCAGCAGACTGCATTCCAAGGGCTGAAGGTGACATCTCTGGCATTCCTTTGGAGAGGGAAAAGAGCCACAGAACCTTTGGGTGCCAGAATTGCTTCTGAGGCCTCTCCCAGGGCGGGGGGGCTGTTAAAAGCTGATTAATGATCCGTGATTTCCCAGGCAGCAGCCAACCTCGGGAATCAAATGGGATAAGGAACGGCGGGGCTGGGATTCTTTTCAAGGCAATTTATGACGAGCTCTAGAAAACAGCCGGCTCCATCTGGGTCCTTTGGAAATTTGGAAGTAATTGGAGGATTATTAGAGGGTGGAATTAGTCAAAGCATTTATTTACGGCTTTTTTTTTGGCCTCCATCTGCCCCCTCATTAATCTGGCGCTGCAGCTCTGAGCTGGGCTGACAGTGAGTCACAGCATCGTGGAATGGTTGGGTTGGAAGGGAAATCAAGGATCATCCTTAACTGGATGGCTGGGGCACCTTCCACTGTCCCAGGCTGCTCCAAGCCCCGTCCGAGGGGCCTCGGGCACTGCCGGGGATGGGGCAGCCCCAGCTCCTCTGGATTCGCCGCATGCAAAAAAAGCATTCCCTGGTTTTGAAGCGATGGAGAAAGGGGTTTATGGGATGTTTTGGGGTGTTTCTGCTGGAACCTGTGATTATTGCACCTGTTCAGGTGGGATCTGGGTGCAGGCAGAGCTTGGCTGGCTCCCAGCTCCCAGAGCCCTGGGTGAGGGAGGCGTGTGCAGGGAGCAGGGAATAAAACGCTCCAAAGCCTTTTCCTTTGACAAACGGCTGCTTAATGCCATAATAAATAATTCCACTGCAGGCAGCCTGTTTGCTTCCAAGCCGGAGCTGGGAATTTATCCTGCAAATGAATATTGATCGTGTGGAGATCTTGGGAAGAGGGGAGCAGGCCCACGATTGGGGTGGAGGTGTCAGAGGCCTGCTGAGGGGGAGCTCCCGAGGGGAAAAAAGCTCAGAAAATGAGAAGTCTTCCATGCCAACAGCATGGAAGGAAGCCAGGGAGCCAGGAGGGATATCCGTGAGCAAAATTAGGGGAAAATAATCCTGCGGTAGTTATCAGAAGGGCTGGCAGACATGGGGAGCATGGAACTGATCCTGCTCTTCCTGTGGGAGAACGTGGAAATACTCATGGATTTGGGGTTCGGTGCTTTCCAGGAGGTGTGCTGAGGACACAGGTCCTGGTGTAGGATGGAGCCGCTCTGGAGCCAGGCTGGCAGAGCTGGGAATGTTCAGCCTGGAGAAGGGAAGGATCCAGGGAGAGCTCAGAGCCCCTTCCAGGCCTGAAGGGGCTCCAGGAGAGCTGGAGAGGGACTGGGGACAAGGGATGGAGGGACAGGACACAGGGAATGGCTTCCACTGCCAGAGGGCAGGGATGGATGGGATATTGGGAAGGAATTCCTGGCTGGGAGGGTGGGGAGGGGCTGGAATGGATTTCCCAGAGAAGCTGTGGCTCCTCTGGGTCCCTGGAAGTGTCCAGAGCCAGGCTGGAAGGGGCTTGGAGCAGCCTGGGACAGTGGGAGGTGTCCCTGCCCATGGCAGGGGTGGGATGGGATGGGATTTAAGGTCCCTTCCCACCCAAACCATCCTGGGATTCTGTTACTGCTGGAATACAAGTGTGGAACAGCAGAGCACCACTGAGCTCCGAGCTGGGGCTGAGGCTTTGCTGGGAGAAAAGGAAAACACAAAGGAAAAGCTGGGAATTGATTTCTTGGCCTGGCCATGGCAGCACCTCTCAGCACCGTCCGTCGGCTGACACGTATTCCCAGGAATGTTGGGAATATTGGCTGCTGCTCTTCATCCTGGGAGGCTCTTAAATAATTTGTGCCCTCGGGTTTGTTGGGGAAGGAGATAAATGTGTTTGAAAGACAAATTATATTCCTGCAAATATTTATCCCTCCAGTGAGCTGATGTGGGAATGAGACAGAATCTGTGGCTGATTTTCCCGAGACTCAGCTGATACATTTTTCCATGGTAATAGTGGGTATAAAATTCCTCCTTGGAAAGCCTGCTGGGAGAGGCAGGAGGATGGAGCAGGAGGTGGAAATACCCCTTGGGACATTTCCATGGGATTGCCTGGGATGGGAATGTGGATGCAGAAGGGGATGGGAATGCCGGTGCGGGTGAGGATGGAGATTGGGATGTGGATGCAGAAGGGGACGGGAATGTGGATGTGGATGCAGATACAGGAGGGGATGGAGATGGGAATGCAGATGCTGACAGGGGCGTGGATGCAGATGGGGATGGGAATGTGGATGGAGCTGGGTCTGGAGATGTGGATGCAGAAGGGGATGAGAGGAGCTGGGTCTGGAGAGATGCTGACAGGGGCGTGGATGCAGATTGGGATGGGAATTTGGATGGGGATGGGAATGTGGATGGCGATGGGAATGTGGATGTGGATGCAAATGCAGGAGGGGATGGGGATGGGAATGCAGATGCTGACAGGGGCGTGGATGCAGATTGGGATGGGAATTTGGATGGCGATGGGAATGTGGATGGATCTGGGGCTGGAGATGTGGGTGCAGAAGGGGATGAGGATGGGAATGCAGATGCTGCCAGGGATGGGAATGTGGATGTGGGTATGGATATAGGTGCGAATGGGAATCTGGATGGGGATGGGAATGTGGATGTGGGTATGGATATAGGTGCGAATGGGAATCTGGATGGGGATGGGAATGCAGACAGGGCTGGGGCCGGGGATGTGGATGCAGAAGGGGATGAGGACGTGGATGCAGATGCAGAAGGGGGTGGGAATGCAGGTGTGGATGGGGATGTGGATATGGATGCAAACGTGGGTGGGGATACAGGTGTGGATACAAATCCAGATGTGGAATCCCATGTTCAGTCCCTGCGGAGGTCCCAGTCGGAGTCAGGGCTGAGGCATGGGAGGGGAGGCTCCGGGATCTGCTGGTGAAGCTGCTCCTGAGCAGCTGCAGAGCGAAGGGCACAGGTGGAAGAAGAACTCGCTCAAATTGGCATTTTTCTCAGAATTGCAGGCTTTTCCTAAACCCTTCAGGAACGGAATTGCTTCCACTCCACTTCATAAACAGGAGCACCTGGGGTCTGGGTGAAAATGCACTGGGAAGTATAAAATACGTCCTGGAAGAGGCTGTGGGATGGCTCTGGCTGTTCTCCTGCAGGTGTGAGGCCTCCCTGGCACTGGGAGCGGCATCCAGTGCTAAAAAACCTGGATTCGTGTTTTCCTCCCAGGAGATAAAGTGGGGAACTGAGCATTCTGCCTTGTGATCAGCAGCAAAACCAGCACTGATTCCATCGGCAGTGGCATGGAGTGGGATAAACTGGAATTTTCCTGGCTGTTTGTCACATTCCATCCCACTCCCCCTCGCTGCAGCCCCGCTGTTGTTTTTCCTGTGCCTTCCCAAGTTCCTTTCCTTTTCTCCTGGCTCCTGGTGAGCCAGGCAGGGGATGTGTTTGCAGAGGTGGATGGAGCTTCCTGAAATCCAAATGTCACATTTCCACTTGGCTGCGTGAGGAGCAAATGGCAGCGTAATTCTATTTACAGATTGCTGCAGAGAGTGGTTAGTAATAATAATAATAATAATAATAATAATAATTAATGAAAATCAGGATTTCTTCTGGAAGCCTCCAGCAATCCATGAGCATCTTCTCCCTGTGATTCCCAAGGGTCACCAGAGTGGCCAAGTCTGGTGCTTGAGGGGACTTTTCTCCACGGTGGGAGGAAGAGGAAGGGCAGTGTTGTGCTTCTTAGTCAGGGTTTCACTCCCTGTTAGACTCCGGAGCTGGATCCCAGCCTGGCAGCGACGGATCTGGGAGCAGATTGCTGGTGAGGCCTTTGGAGAGGAATAAAAGTGTTCTGTAGGACTTGCTGCTCGCTGAGGGGTTGGAGTGGTGCTGATGAGGGGCTGGTTTTGTGTGCGTTCATGGGTATGGGGGAAATATGGAATGACTTAGGAATGCTTCAGGATCTGACAGGTCCTGCTGGTTCAGTCCCAGGGTTCTCGGGTAGCCCTGACGCCCCTTTGGCAGCAGCACCGGCACAAAGTGTCTGTAAATGTAGGTGGGAATTCCTCAGTTCCGCCCCTCCCGCTGGTGTTGGCTCCTTGCCCCTTGGGAATGACAATCTAACAGCTGTAGAATCCTAAAATCACCCAATCCTTAAGGTTGGAAAAGACCTTCAAGGCCATCAAGTCCAACCATCAAGGAGCACCAGTGCCCCACGTGCCCAAGGGCCACATCCACAGGGCTTTGGAATCCCTCCAGGGACGGGGACTCCATCATTGCCCTGGGCAAATTTTTCCATGGAGGAATTTTCCCTAATATCCAAGTAAACCTCCCCTGGGCATCATTTCCTCCAAACGAAAGCGGGCCAGTGCTTTTATTTTTGATACGTTTAAACCCATAAAATCCATTTCATGGAACTGCTCAGGGATTTCTGTGCATCCCCAATTTCCTGGAACTGGTGGAAGCTTTTCCTCCCTTCTCCTTGCAGGGATGACGTGCCAAGCCAGGACATCCTACACGGAGGACGAGGTGCTGTGGGGCCATCGCTTCTTCCCGGTGATCTCCTTGGAAGAAGGGTTCTTCAAGGTGGATTATTCCCAGTTCCACGCCACGTTCGAGGTGCCCACCCCGCCCTACAGCGTGAAGGAGCAGGAGGAGATGCTCCTCATGTCCTCGCCCCTGATCCCGCCCGCCGTCAGCAACAGCAAGGAGAGGAACAACTCCGTGGAGTGCCTGGATGGGCTCGACGAGGTGGGCACAAAGCTGCCCTCAAAACTGCAGAAAATCACCGGGAGGGACGACTTCCCGAAAAAACTGCTCAGGATGAGCTCCACCACCTCGGAGAAGGCCTACAGCATGGGCGATCTGCCCATGAAACTCCAGCGCATCAGCTCGGTGCCCGGCAATTCCGAGGAGAAACTGGGCTCTAAGACCACGAAGATGATGTCGGATCCCATGAGCCAGTCGGTGGCCGAGCTGCCCCCCAAGCTGCAGAAGCTCTCGGGGGGCGGGGGAAGGATGGAGGGGAACCTCCCGCCCAAACTGCGCAAAATGAATTCCGACCGCTTCACATAACGCGCCGGGCCGGGGCATCCCACACGGCTGGGGCCGCGGAGGGCGGCGGGGGCCGCCGGGGACGGCGGGGCCAGCGGCGAGCCGCGAGGGACTCGGCGCTCCGGGAGCGTCCCGCGGGATTCCGAGCGCGGGCCGCGTCCTCAGCGTGTACTATCCCAGCGCATGCAGTAATAGTGTGCAATCTCTGCATCTAGTCCGTGGCATGACTCCTCCTGTATTTATACTCTGTGGCCCGACACACACGCGGAGGGGCCTTCCTTCCTTCCTTCTCCTGGATTCCTGAGGGAACGGGTACGGCGCGCGGTGGGGGACTTCCAGGGTAAGCTGAACTTGAGTCGAAAGCGTTTGGGGTTTTCTTTCCGCTGCGGGTCGTGATTTGCTCACCCAAGTTGTTGCTGCATGTGGTTTTTTTTTTCCTCCAAGGAGGCGTTTTAGTTCACCCCTCACACCAAACCTGCTCGCCTTAAATCCACTGCTGGTTTCTAGTTTGCTTTCAGGTTTTTTCTGGGGGGGGGTTGTTCCCTGTGTTAAAGCCACCGGGAAAAATACCAGAGTAAAAAATAATCTGTATTTCTTCAGGCTTTGTTTAGAGAAGAAACTTGTGTTCCTAAGCCTGGGCAAAGTGATAAATAAATGACTCAAGTTCACACTTTAGGTACAATTAGTAACATTTTAAAGATCTTTGTGATTTATAACGTATGTGGAAGAAAATCAGCAGGATGTGCTTGGATTTCTCCTGTTGCTGAAACAGCCAGCCATGAAAAAAGCTGGATGTGCCAAGCAGGCTCTTCTGTTGGAGGAGCTGCACCCCAGAGGCAGAGCCCCAATTCCCCGATCCCTGTGGGCCTGGATTTCCGTGCCAGGCAGGGAAGGTGCTCCCGAGCCGGGCGTCGCTCTCGCAGCCTTTGCCGCGGTGAAGGCGCTGGCTGACCTTGTTGTGAGCCGAAGGTGGCCCTGGGCCTTGCAGAACGAGTCAAACGTCGGGTGGACGCTGAGGTGCTGGGGCCGATCCCTCTCTGGCTGTGGTTGGGTTTCCTTTGCCCACCTGGTTTGGGATCAAGCCGGGGCGGGCTCTGGGGTGGGCCCTGTGATGAGGCCTGGAGGTGGTGCAGGACCTCCCAAAATCCAAAGGGTTGAGGTGCCCGTGGACCCCCTGGGCCGTGTCTGGGGCCTTCCCAGAGGCTCCTTCTTGGAGGAGGTTTGGGATAGTGGAGTCACGGGCAGCGTCGTGGTTGGGTAGGACAGCCACCAGCAGGCAGGAGCAGGGCTCCGAGTGACATCCCGTGAGTAAAACCCTTGGGATCACATCCAGTGGCTCCGCTGGGGGCAGAGGAGCATCCGTGGCTGGCACCCCTGGCTCCCGGGCCACCCTGCAGCCATGGCCACCTTGCTGGATAATTGATAACAGAGCTGATGGGTTTTGAGGAGAAAACTGGGATTTTGTTACGGATGCTGGCATGGAACAGGGACTCGGACGCCCAGCAGTGCCGGGGGCTGGCTCAGCCGCGTTTCCCTGGAAGTTTCAGTGTGACTGTCGCTGTATTCCCGAGGAGTTCACACAGTTCCCAGCGCTCCTGCCCGTGGTTTATCCCGGTTTTTGGGTGGCACTGCGGGTTCTTTCCCCCTCCGCTGAAGGGCAGGGCTGTCCTTGTGCTCCACTCGTGGAGAGCCGAGGATAAAGCCGGGATCTCTGGGCCCCTCTGGCAGCCCCCGCTCGGGTGCTCTGCTGGAACAGCGGTGCCCTGGCCCTCGGTTGCCCCAGAGGGACTCTGCGCGCTGCCAGCTGCGTCCGCCGCGCTCCTGGTGTCCTGGAGCAGCCAGGGAGGGGCCCTCCGCTGAAGGGCAGGGCTGTCCTTGTGCTCCACTCGTGGAGAGCCGAGGATAAAGCCGGGATCTCTGGGCCCCTCTGGCAGCCCCCGCTCGGGTGCTCTGCTGGAACAGCGGTGCCCTGGCCCTCGGCTGCCCCAGAGGGACCCTGCCCGCTGCCAGCTGCCACCGCCGCGCTCCTGGTGTCCTGGGGCAGCCAGAGAGGGGCTGTGCCTGCTGCCAGCTGCCAGCGGCCACCGCCGCGCTCCCGGTGTCCCGGGGCAGCCAGAGAGGGGCCGTGCCCGCGGCCCGCGGCCACCGCCGCGCTCCTGGTGTCCTGGCGCAGCCAGCGAGGGGCTGTGCCCGCTGCCCGCTGCCACCGCCGCGCTCCGGTGTCCCGGGGCAGCCAGAGAGGGGCCGTGCCCGCTGCCGGAGCGTTCAGCTCTGCTGCTCCAGGGGCTTCAGGCCCCTCCTCAAAACCTCCTTGGGGTTCTTGGGGTGGATTTGGGATCCTTTCCCCCTTCCCGGGGCGCTCCTGGAGCGTGACCCCACCCCGCGCTGCCCTCCTGAGACTGCCCGGGGCTGGGCGGGCATTGGAGGCTGTTCCAGCTGGGAATGTTCTGCTCCTGTTCGTGTTCTTATTCTATTCTAATTCTATTCTTTTCCCTTATTCTATTCTTATTCTATTATTTTCCCTTATTCTATTCTATTATTCTAATTTTTATTCTCATTCTTATTCTCTTCTTATTCTTATTCTCATTCTTCTTCTTGTTCTTCTTCTCGTTCTTCTTCTTCCTCTTCTTCTTCTTCCTCTTCTTCTTCTTCCTCTTCTTCTTCCTCTTCTTCTTCCTCTTCTTCTTCCTCTTCTTCTTCCTCTTCTTCTTCCTCTTATTCTTCCTCTTATTCTATTCTAATACTTCTCTTATTCTAATTCCATTATTTTTCTTTATTCTATTATTATTCTGAATATAGAATATTGTAGAATATAGAATTGTAATAGAATATTACTATTCTATTCTTTATTCTATTATTTGGTCTAATTTTTATTGCTATTCCATTCTAATTCTGTTCTGTTTTATTCTATTTTCTCTCCTGCTTTATTCTATTCTAATTCTATTATTCTATTCTATTTTCTATTCTTATTCTTGAGCTATTTTCGTTCTTATTCTCTTCTTAATATATTCTATCTCCTATTCTTATTCTTGAGCTAGTCTTGTTCTAGTCGATATTAACTCTGTTCTAGTTTTAATTCTGTTTTAATTTCAATTCTATTATGTATTCNTTCTTATTCTTGAGCTATTTTCGTTCTTATTCTCTTCTTAATATATTCTGTCTCCTATTCTTATTCTCGAGCTAGTCTTGTTCTAGTCGATATTAACTCTGTTCTAGTTTTAATTCTGTTTTAATTTCAATCCTATTTTCTATTCTATTCTCTATATTCTGTTTTCTATTCTCTATTCTGTTCTCTTCTATTCTCTTTTCCCTATCCTATCTCATCCCATCCCATCCCATTTTATTCCATTGTATTTCCTGGCTCTGGCACAGCAGCCCAGGTGCAATTTGGGGTCCCCCAGGGGTATCTCCACAAATCGAATGGAAAACGTTCCAGGGAGAAGAGCTGGAGCTGGAAAAAAGCTTCCCAAAACACCCTGCAGGTGGGGGAGAGGCTGGAAAAGGAGCCTCTCTTAACCCAATTAATGCCATAAAAACACCGAGTTGGGACTAACTGGAAAATTCTGATTTTTAAGTGAAAACATGCCAAAAAAAGCAAATGGGAAGGGAATGATTGCAGTGGTAAAAAGCAGCGTGGGTGCCGGAGGGGCCGGGATCGGTGGGTTTGTAAATCCAGCCCTGCTGGAGGCAGAATTCCCGCGGTTCGTGGCCGGGACCGAGGTGACAGGGCCGGGTCTTTTATTTTAGGGACGTCCTCGTGTTAATATTTCGTTTTCATGGCGTGCTCACTTTATTTTTGGATTGATTAATGAACATCTGAGCCCAGCCCTTGCTTCTGCTCATTAAAAAGAACTGTAATTAACAATGATTGATTGATTGATTGATTGATCGATTGCACAGCCGGTCTGTGTTCTCTCCTGCTGAATTCCCGCTCGGATTCTCCTGGAAATTGTAAATATTTCAATGGGAATAAATAAAATAAAAGGAATAAAGGCATTTTCAGGCATGCAGTGTCTCCGTGGATCAACGCTCGCCTTTGGGTCGGGTTCTGCAGCAGAGCCAAGTCCCGGGTTTGGCTGCAAAGCTCGGCTTTGTCTCCAGCTTTGTTAAACTGGCCCCAGCCGGGGCGGTTTTAAGGCGTTTGTCGCTTGTGCCCCCTTTTGTCACTTTAATAAAATCATCGATTAAAAACGCTTCCCTTTCCTCCTCTCACCTTTGGGGCCGTGGTGAAAATCAAAGCTCCTCTGCTCTAAAACGCAGCAAAAGTAAAAACTGGGTTGGCTGAGCTGTGTTTCGAGGCCTTCCTGCTGGTTTAGGAAAGGCCTTTTCCCTGGCCGTGGAAAAGCGGGAATTTTGTTGTCATCCCCCAGTCCAGCCCCGGGAATCAACGGCGGCTGTGGGATCCCCGCCTGTGGGGTTTTACTGAAAGTGCAGTGCCGGGTTTGGGGTTCGAGGGTAAAGCGCGCTGCTGGGCAGCAGCACGGAGGGAAAATAATAATAATAATAACAATAATAACAATAATAATAATAACAATAACAATAATAACAACAACAATAATAATAACAACAATAATAATAATAACAACAATAATAATAATAACGTCATTGTAGTAATAGTAGTAATAAGAAGAAGAAGAAGGAAGAAGAAGAAAGAAGAAGAGGAAGAAGAGGAAGAGGAAGAAGAAGAGAAAGAGGAAGATGAAGATGAAGAAGAAAAGGAAAAAGAAGAAAGAAGAGGAAGAAAAAGAAAAAGAAGAGGAGGAAGACGGAAGAAGAAGAAAGAAGAGGAGGAAGAGGAAGAAGAAGAGGAAGACAAAGATGAAGAGAAGGAAGAGGAAAAAGAAAGGAGGAAGACGAAGAAGGGGAAGAGGAAGAAGAAAGAAGAGGAGGAAGAGGAAGAAGGGGAAGAGGAAGATGAAGAAGAAGA